>PVJI01010684.1:0-52981 GCA_004026765.1 Micronycteris hirsuta | reverse complement strand
AGTATTAAGCAAAAAAAAAAAAAAAAAAAAAAACATATTATAGACAGACAATGTTATGGTGATTACCAGAGGGAAATGGGTTGAGGGGATGTCAAGGGTAAAGGGGGGATAAATGTTAAATGATGATGGAAGGAGATGACTTAGTGTGGCGAACATACAATATACAGTTGATTTATTACAGAATTGTGTCCCAGAAACCTATATAGTTTGATTAACCAATGTCACCAAAAGAATTCAATAAAAAATAAATATTTTAAAAATCACCAAGGAATAATACACAGTGCAGATTCTATATATGGTGCAAATCGATTCCACCATTCTCAAGTAAGAGGTCCACCTATAAAAAAGGCAGGTTTGACAATTTAGAAAGTATTAGTAGGGTACTGGGGAAAGTAGCCAAATAAAATACATAACCAGTGACTAAAAACTACCTTTCTGACTTAGAATAATTATTGGTATGAATATTGGTCATTCACAGCTTGTGCTCCATTTCAACTATAACCAACATTTTGATTCTTCCCAAAGCAAAATTATTTTCTCCAACTTGGTCATCAATAATAATTTTATTCATGAATAAATGAAAAGGTTTATGATTAATCCTTACTTTTACTTTCTTTAAGAAACTGTGAATTCCTATATGGCATAGATCTCAATTTACCAAATATCTTCCACGCTATGTCTTCTTCAGTGTTGAAGATCAACTCTGTAAGTCTGCCGGAATGAAAAGGGACTGGCATTAAATGTGGTGAGTCTTCTATTAGTCCAAACACTATGGCTGGGTGAGAGAGTTCATTCATGTGTCTAAATCTACATATTTTAAGTAAACTTTGGATAATGTAAAATATGCATCTAAGAATGTAATATAATTTTGTACCATTAATTTTGTATGTAGGGAAAGTGAACACCAATGAAGTCAAACCTGTACTTGGTTACTAACATATGAGTCTATAACATAATCATTTCATTCTGTGCACAAATTTTCTTTTAATATACACTTAAAAAACTGAAAAACAACAGTGAAAAGGGGGAGGAGATAAAAGTTGATGATAAAAAATCATGTATTTAGGAACCTTTAATAAGAAAGAAGCCGTATATCTCATAAGACTTTGCAAGTCTGCTTTTTAACAAAGGGTTACCAGTAGAAGACATGCCGTCATCTTTCCTTTACAATAACAAACCTGCCCCTAAGTGACATTTTTCAATTCACCCTTCTCATTCAGCCAGCCACTGAAACAAACCTTGATCAAACTGCCAGCTCCATGGTCCCATCCATGGTGTCTGCATACAGTTCATTGATCAATTGGTTAAAATACAAGGGAATTTATTTCTAAAAGTAATTTTCAGGTCATAAGCATTCATATATTTTAAGTGTCTATGTGGCACAATGATATTTTTCTGCCAAAAAATACTGGCACCTACTTAAGGCTGATTTACTGAAGCCTAAACCCACCCTTGGTACGGGGTTAAGACCCAAGGGTGGGGTGGCCAACCAGGAAAAGTGGACTTGATGTATAACATTAGCTTTAGGACATTGAAATTAAGGACGCTATTTTCAATCTATTTCCTGAAACACTGTTTTGTTTTGTTTGTTTTCTTTCTCTTCTATGAAGAATTGTAAAATAAAACCTGGTCAGACATTTGTTCACAGACTATGACAAAAATAGATTTCCTAAGAGAATAATCAAATAATGTCTTGTTAAATATGTTTCTTCATAATTACATACTAGGATGTAATTAAAAATTGCCTGCTTTTATTTTTAAATT
Source organism: Micronycteris hirsuta (assembly GCA_004026765.1). Lineage (NCBI taxonomy): Eukaryota > Metazoa > Chordata > Mammalia > Chiroptera > Phyllostomidae > Micronycteris > Micronycteris hirsuta. The sequence continues at coordinate 51,217 of PVJI01010684.1, read as the reverse complement.
CACATAAAATATACTTAGATTTTGGAAAGAAATATTTTATTCAAATTAAACTTTATTTATATAAAAGTGGGTAAGTAAGAAATGTTGGTGAGAGAGTCAGAATAATGACCCCAAAGAACTCCACATCTTCATCTTTGCAACCAATTAATATGTTACCTTACTTGGCAAAACAGACTGGCATGTTTTAGATTAAGGACCTTGAGAAAGGGGGATTATTTGAATTATCTCAGTGCTTCCAATGTATTCACAGTGGTCTTTAACAGTGGAAGAGAAAGCTAGAGAAGTCAGAACCAGATGTGACTATGGAAGGAAGACACAGAGAGATTAAGTAGTGGCTTTGATGATGGAAGGAGGGGTAATAAGCCAAAGAATGTGGATGGCCTCTGGAAACTGGAAAGAGCAATGATATGAATTCTCTTCTAACGCCTCCAGAAAAAAAGAAAAAAGCAGTCCTAGTGGCATAGTGATTCTAGCCCAGTGAGACCTGTGTTAGATTTCTATCTACAGACTGTAAAATAATAAATTTGTATTATTTATGCTGCTAATTTGTAGTAATAGTTAATGAAAACTAAAGCAGTTAAGCTAGCCTTTCTCTCAGAGTGGCAGACTAAATATTAGCATTTATTTCTGCTGCTTCCTAAAACACTGAATTAATAGTAGAAAAATTTTAAAGGCTTAGCAGAGATAGGAGGTGAGGAAATGAGACAGCAGCAAAAGAGCAAACAAACAAAAACTAAAAAAAGAAGCTTCCTTGAAAGTCAGTTTTAAAGGCACACTTTCTTTATTATTTTTTTTTTAACACACGCTGGCGGAAAATGATGAAGGTCTATTTTTGGATGTGGATAAAACATTATTTACAATGCAGGACCCTAAGCACACTTGAGGATGGGAGTCCTGTTCTACCACTGTTATTGACCTTGAGTAAAAAGCCTAAAGATATCAACCTCAGGTAAGCAGTCTAACCATGTCACTTACCATTGAAGACGAAGGTTGGACTTACCCATTCATTTGCACAGAGCCTCAGTGATTATGTAATTGACCCATTAGAAAAGAGACTCAAAATTATATACGTTAAAAATTACTAAAACTAGATATAAAGCAGGAAGAAGACATATTTAAAATAATCGTTATCTTTATACTCTGTTGCATGCATGCCACCAAAAGTCTAGTTTCCTTCTGTTACCATTATTTGACCTTTTACCCAATTCACCCTCCCCCCACCCCTTTCCCTTCTGGTAACATTTTGTTGTCTGTGTCTATGTTTGTTTTAGTTTTGTTAGTTTTTTATTACTCTTCTGTTTTATAGTCCACATATGAGTGAAGTAATAAAGTTTTTGTCCTTTTCAAAAAAAAGACACTATGATTAATAATTTTAAAGAGTTAAGATTCTACATTCATGATATAAAAATAAAAGACCCTTCTAAAAAAAAAGGTTTTATTTATTTATTTTTAGAGAGAGGGGAATGGAGGGAGAAAGACAGGGAAAGAAACAGCAGCATGTGGTTGCCTCTCGAATGCCCCCTACTGGGCATCTGGCCTGCAAACCAGGCAAGTGCCCAGACTGGGAATGGATCCGGCAACCCTTTGGTTCATAGGCCAGCACTCAATCCACTGAGCCACAAATGCCAGGGCCCTTATTAAAAAAAATAATGTTTAAATTGTAAAAAGTTATTGAAAATTAAAACTATTATAGAAGAAATTAAAATCTTGGCAGAGAAATGAAATCAAATAAATAGACATAAACTGAAAGTCATAAAGCAAAATTAATAATGCCCTCATGAAAGTAAAGAAATACACAGCAATAACAAAGGAAGAAATATTAAGAAAACTTAAAATCAGTCCAAGATTTCCAACATCCAAATAATGGAAATTCTATAAAGCAAAATAGTAAAAAAATAGAAGGAAGCAAATAAACAATTTAAGACCTATCTTGAAGGATGTGGGCTTCCAGGCTGAAAAGGCACACTTAGGCAAAACATATTGAAATTTAAGAACAGTGAAGAAGATTAGAATATTCTAAAAATTTAAATTTACAAGGAATTAAAAATCAGAGTGTGGTCAGACATTGAAAGCTAAAAAAGAAAGGGAAAATGTCACTGAAATTTTGAAGGAAAGTGATTTCTACACTAGACCAAACTATTAATTTTGAAGAACGAATTAATTTATTTAAAAAATCAAAGTCTCAAAAAATTTAGTACCATATATTTTAGTAAAATTTAGTACCAAAATTTAGTACCATATTTTGAGGAGAAGCTCCTAGAAACTCTCATGAAAAAGAGGAGTAAACCAGGAAAGACGAAAACATATGTTCCATAAAACAGGGATTCTACACTGAGAATGCTGTGAATGGAATTCCCCACCATGAGGATGAAGGGAGACACCAAAGCAAGACCCTACAGCAGACTTAAAAAATTTTGCAAATTGAGCAGGTCACAATGCTTTGGTAAAGGAAGATAAAATTGCTCAAATATCTAATGTGATGAATTAATGAGAAAATACTTATATTTGGGAAAGACACTGTGGCCAAACCAATAATAAATTTAAACATAAATAAGAAAGATAAAACAAGACAATTATCCATTCTAAGAGGGAAAAGCTGTGATGCGTGAGAAAAATGATCAAAACACATGGGTTCAATTGTGATAGCACTTAATGAGAACAGTGATGATTCATCGATTAAAACATGATACAACAACATTGGAAATTTAGGGTAAGGTGGGTGTGGTGGAGGTGTAGTGGGTAGCAAGTGTTGGAGAAAAAAACTGGATCTCAGTTAAGAGCAAATAGACCTATGGACTAGACCTCAGTTAAAAGCAAATAAATAATGTCCCCAAATCAAAAATCAAAATGGGGACAACTACAATTAAATAACAATATTAAAAAACAAAAATTGAAAAAAATTGAAAAAAAAATGGTTAGGGATTTGCATATAAGTAACAATAGAAGCACCCAAGAGAGCAAGGACTTCTCAGGCTCATAGATTTAATTTAATTAAAAAGACTAAATGGCCAGTTGAGAATTAGTTTTTTCTAGTGAAAATTGGGACAATCTCTACCATATAGAGTTGTGAAGATTCAAATAATATGTGCAAATCACCATGCAAGTGACTGACGTTTGAGGCTGGGAAAGTCTAACAGGAGTTATGGATGAGATTCTAAGTGATGGGAAGAAAATGGGCCCTGCCATACTTGTCTGTAGCACCCATAGATCATATATAGCCCAAAATTTCTGAGACATTCATGATTTCTAGACAACTTTTCAGGTAATAAAATCAGAATTTGAAAAAAAAAAACATTCTACTAAATGATGAGGACCATCTTTGAACTCTCATAGGCCAGAAGCTACAGGAACTTAGCTTTTTAAATTAATTCTGAGAGGTACCAGGGAGTTGGACATATTACATATCACAGAGCTGGTCTTCTCCAAAATTAGGAATGCGCTTTTGCTATGAAACTCTTTCATAAAAAGTAAATGGACACTTTTTAAAAATGTGACTTAATATTTAAGCAAACATAGGAAAACTGTATTTGTCTGCTATACTTACTATGCCTTTTAAAACACTGGCTCAGCAAAGGAAAAGATGTTCATGAAACTTCCTCCAAGAAATGCAGATTGCAAATAATAGGCATTAAGTTCAGGTTCCATGTTGCTGAAGTGTCTCACTAACACAGAGCTAAAATAAAAATTAACTTCAAGGACTGAATTGTGATGAATTAAATCATTAGCTTTTAAGAGTTAAGAGTCTTATGGTAAACACACTGAATCAAGAAATGTGAATAATTAACTGCTGGAAAGTAGAAAAATAATGAGTACACTTAAAAAATTAAACCTCAATCATGTTTTGAAAGTTTAATACAGTTTTCATGAAACTGAAGTTTCAGTATTGAATACATGAGTTTATATTTTTGTCACCTAAATGACCTGTACATTTAAATAACTACAAATTGCATGCCAGGCAATGTAATTAGTTTGATGCTAATTTGAAGATATATGTAGACACACACACACTCACACACACACGTAATTCAGGCACAGCTACTGAAGGAGAGATCAAAAATGTGCTGTGCAGTTAAGGTGAACTCTCTTCATAGTATGGATTGGCAGAAAATGTCATAATAAAAATGGCATGTGAGACACCTTCCTCATAATCTAACCTTCCTCCCATAGGAATAATCCATGATGTTTCCATCTTGTTTAGACAAAGTGGCTCTTGAGTAATCAGACAACTAAATACATTTACAACATTTTAAGCCACATGTAAATGAATTTAAAATGGCTTAAGAATTTTCTGAAATAATTAATGATAAAATATCCTTACTTGTCATTTGGTAAATATTTATATAAGTATATTCACATATTGCTGAAAAGAGTGAATATTTAAAATTGAAGATAAGCATTATCAAAATAATTATTTTTTATTTACATCATTTTGATAAATAGAATGAAATAATTTATCATAACAGGAGCTATACTATGAAAATCCCCTAGAAAGGGGTTGCTCTGCAGTTGTTAAATAGTTATTGAGTTCAATGAACACATCACATTTGCTCTCCAAAAGTCACCATGTCGGTGGGCTGAAATTTTTCTAGGCTTCAGTTGACTTTTATTCTCTTTGATTTGAGCTCTTACAACTTCCTGAAATGGAAAAACCAGAGGCTCATTTTTGATTCAGTCAATAAAATGCATAACTGTTTACCGAAACCATGTCATGTGCAGACTGAACAAATGTTACACAAAATCACTTTGGTAAGAAGTCCTCCAGGCTGAAATATATGAAACTGAGATGATTTTGTTTGGAATGATCATTATAAAAAAAATCAGCAAAAGGAGAAGAAAAGCAATTCTTTATTTTTATCCAAATATATTAGACTTTATAATTTAGTTAGTTTCAACAAAAACGTAGAGTCACCATAAAATATACAAACCAAGACGCTCTAAGAGTGAAAGGGAGTGCTGCGATAATTACACAGGCGCGACAGGAAAAACGGGAGCTCTCCTGGGTACACTGGGACCCATGGTCAACTTTGCAATAGGGGTTACACTGCAATTACATGCAGGAATCATACCTTTCTGATACACATGTGCTAAAAATAAAGGGATAGCATTCACTGAGAAATGTTAAGTTTGGCAACAGTGGTGTTTCTCATCATCCAGGTCTTCAAGTATCACCCCTCTCCTTAAACCAGTCACCTGTTCTAAAATAATCGGTTTTTCTTTCACCCCGTCATTTTTTCATGTTACCCTGTTTTCCTTCCTTTAGCTTTTATCTTGACTGTCTGAAATCATTTCATTTGGTTTTCGGTCTACCTCACAGCGTCCCCTCCCATTCTCCTACTGATAGGCATTGTTCAAATAGGCAGTGACCTCCTTTGACTTAGTCAAACCCAAATCCCCCAGGAGCTAGAAATGCCTGGGCCATAAAAGACATGCAAAAAAAAATTGTTAAATGAATTAATGAATACATTTGGAGAGTTTACTTTTGGGCTCATATTCTCCTTGGTACCAAAGACAAAATAACTCTCCAAATTAAAGTATGGCTCTATTTAGTTTTAAGTGTTTGGACTAAATAATCTATGCAACTTCTTCCACTGGTAATAAATATAATATGACCCCTGGACTCCCCTCTCTTTCTGCTACTATTTCATTTCTTATATCTAGCAAAAAGGAAAGTTTGGAGAGTAAGGGTCATGGCAACCAGCTCTGTTCACAGTGGATGGATGCTTATTTTGCCAGTAACAATTCCCTGGAATATGTTTGCACCTACAGAATTTGGTTGATACAGAGGTAGCCAGAAGGTATTATTGTAGTCAATACGAGAATTGTTGATGTAATAAATTTCCAATAAGGAAATTATCACAAGATTGCTAAAAATGGGAAATGATGAGTGCCCAAACCAACCATTAAGGATTTACACATTAATGCGGAGAGATAGATTAATTATGGGCAGACTTAGATTGCAATGATCAAAACGGTTTTATATGAAAATCCATGATATTCTGATAAGGAGCACTTGTAAATTTTCATAAAAATCTCTGCATTCCAAATATTTATTTTGTAGGTATGGTACTGAGCAGTAGTTTTGATATCCTAATGAATCATAAATATAAAACCTTAGTATTAAAAAAATAGTACTGCTAAAATTATTTTGGTAGGCCAGGGATCCAACACAGTAATAAAATCAGTGTTTAACCAACCAAATAATAACAGTTAAAAAAAAAATCCAAAACCAAAAAACCCACAGATGAGTAAATTATCTTCAATTCATCTATTTTGAAAGTCTCTCCAGTAAACACCAAACATTTCTCCTGAACTGAGCAACAGGTGAGGGATGGGACAGGTCCCCAGGGGAGAAAATAAAGGCTGTCAATTACAACAAATAAAAGAAAGTTGTAAGAAAAGAAACTTGGAGGGAACACTTTGTAACCTGTATGAATGTCTATCTGCTGTCCTGCACACCTGAAACTAATACAAAAAAAAATGTTGAGTGAAAATTGTGGGTGAAAAATAAAATTTTTAAAAAGCTCTGAAAAAAAAGAGACTCAATTAGACATACATATTTAAAGCATAAATATTTATCAACTGTTTCACTGTATTGTTATATCTCCTCCAGATAAGTTATTGGTTTTTAAAATGACAAAAATTTTAGAAACAAAGTAAAAACTGACAGAATTGGAAACAGGGACCATTAATTGTGTAATTTCATACAGGCTCTTGTATATTCAACATAACTTGGCTACTGACTATCACAATGACTCAGCATTTGTTCAGAGCTCGTATTTGTGTTAGATCATATACAAAACAGATATCCAGATTTTAATTAGTCCAGGAAAGGACCAATTCCCAAGTTAATCTATGTTTATTTCCCCCCAGTACAAGCAAGTTTCAAAAATTATAAAAGTTTTCAGCATATTGATATGCTCTAAAATTTATGAGTTAAATATATTGTTGCAGGACCAGAAATAGCGCAGACTTGTGGGACTCCCTCTTATAAAGTACAATTTAAATCCTTCCAGGACCTTAAACAGCAGAAAACAATAAATCAGATTTTAAAATGACAAATAATTTAAGGCTAAAATATTTGGTATTAATAATTAATGCCAGTAGCCTTCTTAGCATAATAAATAAACATGCACAAGAACTACAACTTTGAACAAAACATCACAATTTTATCAGATATATATGTATGTATGCATGTGTGTTCATATGTGTGTGTATAAATATATATATTATATACTTATACACACATATATACAGTTTTATCGCCCTGAAAGGTATCCACTCATGTTTGGCTTAATACATATGTATGTTAGAAATGTCATGGAGAGTACCACTCCTTTAAATATATATATATTTTTTTCCAGAATATACAATATAAATATACCATATATAAATCATGCCATAAAACTAAATGCAAAATTTGCACATTATTGCATGCATGATGTGATAATACATGCCCATTAATACGAATTTCCTTATGATGTTCTCCCTTCACAACTTTTGCTTTCTGCACAGTAGCAAGACTTGGGAAGAAAGGGTTCTCAAATAAGCATATCTGACTTTGGGGGGGTGGAATTTAATTTTCAGATTCCTTAGAGAGGATTACCTCATCAGCCAAATATTAGGTTATTACTAAATCAAACAGTAAATAATGCCTAAGACGGTGTTTGTTATGTGAATCTATCAGAGTTCATTTTTCTTAATTTGGCTGGAAGATTCCCCTCCATCCTGGATGCTCCCCCAGCCATCTTTTGAAGCTTTGGTGGCAAATCAGCCACTGACTGGCTCATGGGATCAGATAACATCTTGGTGGTTTTTGATACCAGTTTTTCTTCTGAGTTGCCAGGAACTGAACTTATTCGTTGAAGTTTCATAGGCAAATCTCCCAAGCTGTAGGCTTTTTCTGAAGTTGTAGAACTCATCCTCAAGAGTTTTTTGGGAAAGTCTTCTCTTCCTGTAATTTTCTGCAGCTTAGATGGAAGTTTTGTACTGATGTCTTCTAGTCCATCTAAGCAATCCACAGAATTGTGTCTTTCTTTGCTGTTAGTTATGGCAGGTGCTATTAAAGGGGATGCCATGAGAAGCATTTCCTCCTGTTCCTTCACACTGTAAGGTGGGGTGGGGACTTCAAATGTCGCATGAAACTGGGAGTAATCAACTTTAAAGAATCCTTCTTCTAAGGAAATTACAGGGAAAAAACGATGACCCCAAAGAACTTCATCTTCAGTGTATGATGTTCGAGCTTGACAAGTCATCCCTACAAGCAGAAAGAAAATCCTTGAAAAATCATGCACAGTGGAAGCACAAGTAAAGCTCATTAGAATGAAGGAATCTATCTTGCTTTCTTATTTAAGATTTGGACTCTTGATCTGAGTAGAATGAGTAAGAGTATATGTTAAAAGTTTTCATATAAATTGATAATTTAGAGGCATATACTTTCTTCCATGAAAAACACAGGGCATGAGTACTTTCACATTTAGAGGGTAATAGATCAGAAGCATAATTAATTGTTCATTGATAAACCACAATAAAAGGGCACTGAATACCAACATATGTGTCTCTACAAGGTGATAAGGAGAAATCATAATCATTTTCCATCTTTCAAAAAGCAATGGGGTATGAAACAAACCTGCCTTTGAATCCAAACATTACCATGATATAAAAGTAAGAGAGATACTTCACTGAGCATTACTCTCCTATTCTGTTGAATAAAGCAAGAAAAATAACGCCTGTGCCACAGGACTGTTGTAAGCAGGAAATGTAATAATGTACAGTTTGCTCTTAATAAATGACAGCGAAGGCAACACAAGTATTTGCTAGAAGTTGGAATTATTTCTCTGTTGGATAATGCCTTTTTCCTACTGACTATTAATTTTACATACAATACTGAGAATAAAATGCATAATTAAGAAGCATATTAAACATAAATCCTTTACTGATTCCTTTCAAAATCTTGCTTTATATTATTATCAGTTACCTATTCTGAAGAATATGTTATTACCACTTACACTACTGTATTTGTTTAAGAAAGTTTTTAAAGAAACACATAGAAAACAAATGCCTGTTATATCTCAGGCACTGTTAGGTGTTTGCTCTAATCCTCAGGATCATCATGATATGAAAAGATTCTTATGTTCATTTTTAAAATAAGACATATACTGCTCAAAGAGATCAAATCTTCTGACTTTCCTTGGAAACAGATCTAGGAAGCTGTAGGGAAAAAAAGGCGTATTATTTTAATATCTGGGTTGTTTCTGTTTTTATTTTGCCATGCTGTCTTTATTCTTTCGTTAGAAACCCAAGTCTAAACAATCTATCAATTTAACTATCAAAGTGGAAATCTGATAGTGACCAAATATTAGTCTTGATAATCAATATTATATCAGGAATAGCCATTAGAAATATATATGATGATAATATTACTTTAAAAACTGCTTTGTTACATTTTTAGACATACACACTGCGGCATTATATATTTTCAAACAACTTTCTAGTCTCAGACTAAATATTCCATGAGAAAAAAAGTAAATATTGTCACTCATTCAAAAAATACATATTCCTGATATATTACATGGTGTTATTTTGAGAATTTTAAAGATTCATCAAAATACCTAGAATAAAAAACAAATAGTCCTATCCATTGATATATAAAATATTAAACATAAGAATAAATAGCATAAAAAGCCCCCTTATAGCCCCACCCTCCAGGAATCACCACACTGTTGTCCATGTCCATGAGTCCTTTCTCCCTTTTCAATTTATCTTCAAAAGCATCCACTAGGTATACACAGGGTCACGCAGAAGTAAGGCCTGCTTGAGTATGGTTGGTAGGGTAATAGTATGGGTGTAATAATTTATAGTTTTAATTTGAACACTTCACCTAAAATGTCATATGGTGCACTTGAGTGTGATATTGTTATGGTACAGAATTACATGCTTATGATGTTGTAATAAAAGAGTTCGTAATAAAAAGGGGCATTATTTGTGTGGGACCCTGTATAAATATATCTCATATATATTAAGAGTTGAAGTTCAGATCATGAATTTGTTCAATTATTTCTAACAATAAACAGTGAAACAAAATTTAAATCCTATTCCCATCTTAGCCCATTTAATTTTATTGACTTTTTATTCACATTAAGAAAAGTACGAAATTAAAAAGCATAATTCTGTTCCTATTATTTACTATCATAATATAACACAGATGGAGCAGAAAATGGGGAAAATAAAAATGTATAAAATTATTATGGTACTTAGGGTGCAATGACATCTACTGTGGAAACAAGTTATTCCAAATATTTGCTCACATAAATATATCTGTAGGCACTGTTACTAAAGTGCTAATGAATGTGTTTGACTAAAGTAAGGTGGAGATTTTATTCTACTACATGTAATTACCTTTACTTCGTTCCATACCAAACTAATACTTGTGAAGCAAGTATTAAATTAATACTTTACATAATTAATCCTTATATAATTAAAAATTATATGAAGTTGGCTACCAATTCCACTACTAAACAGCTAGTCAAAATTATCCAAAACTCTCTGAACCTCCGTTTTCTCATTTACAAAATACCCTTAGACACTGTTGAGAATTTAGGATAAGTACAGCGCATTGAATAGTGCTGGGCATCAGGGCAATGCTCGGTGAATAAGGACCACTGTTTCTATCATGCTGTAGTGATCACTTGCAATTCCTACTCTTCCTGGAAGTTAGAGATATTAAATTAATATAAAGGAAGAATTCTGACATATTAGTCATTTGTCTCATGTGAGAAATATAGAAAATTGAATTTAAAATTCACTAGATATCAGATGGACTATCTTTTTTGAAATGGTAAGTTAAACACAAAACATTTTATAATATAGAAAAATATATTGTATTCCCAACATTTAGGATTACTCAATATTTTTCACCTAAGTTATCTCTAATAGCAGTAAAGACTAGGTGTGGAATCTTAGGTACATCAAAAAGCCTGCAGCAAGCTGAGTGGCTAAATTTATTATAATACTTTGGTAACTCTACTGAGAGTATTTGCAAGCATTTTAACCTTTTGCTTTTCTGCTATTCCTTTTACTCTTTTATTAGATGTAGGTACACAAATATCAGACATTGACACTTTAGCAACATTATATAGTTTCTATATATGGTTTCACCTCTGAATACAAATGTGCAGTGAACCTGTGGATACCAATATGAAAGTATTAGAAGTTGAACAATAGGAAAATGTCTCTGATGGTCAACACACTAACATAACATGTGATTGCTAGACTACTTCTGATTACAAAAGTGATCCCAAAATGATGTTGAAAAAAACCCAAACAGATTTCAATTGAGAAGGTTTAAGGTAAATATAATTATGTTTTCCAAGAACATGCATGTATCATAGTGTTCTTCCCTCTATAATGTTATTTTATATTTCTTATTTTAATACAAATTATTTTAAAATAATCTATGCTTGGATTCATAATTGCAAATGCCATTGGAATCAAAATAAATGGAGGCAAATAATGCTGTTCAAAGGTTACTATATGACTGCAACTCTTAACTGGCATTGCAACTATTTGCGTGTTTTAACCAGATTCCAGACTTGAACAAATGTTATGAAAATCAACACGAGCTCATCTCTGTGGAAACTGGCAAAGCAACAGATGTTGCTACTGAAAATAGCTGGGACTTTTGAATCCTTAGATGAAAAACATTTTGTGAAAAAAATATTATTCTGTACACTGACTCATGGATAAACCGGCTATATATTATTCTTTAATCTGATTTATTCTAGCATCAATATGTCAATCTAAAATGACAGAAGCAATGTAGTGTAACCTCTTTATTTTTGACTTTTCCTTTCCTGATTCTGCCTTTATACCATGCTATTCTGTCCATCTAACTGAATTAAACGTCTATACAAATAAGAAGCCTGAAAGCTTTTCAAGTGAACATGACAAAATGAGTTTTATTTGACAAGTCCTTAACTAAGTTTTCAGAATACTGCTAACTCATTATATCCTGGTCAGGGATGGTACATATGTCACCTACACAAGGTGAGTAGGGGAAGGATAAATCCAATATAACCAGGCCAAGGGAAATGTCTGAATGTAGTGAAACTACCAAATAATCAGCAACTTCTGCACAGAGGAGGCTTTATTTTAACCTTACTATAGAAATTACCAAGTGATAGACAGAGATTGGGAGTGGGGAGAAGGAGGGTAGAGGTGGAAGGGGAGAGAGAGAGAGACAGAGAGAATTCCCCTATAATGGTGGTTGTGTTTTATGATGTGTGCATTTAATAAACAAGTGGGAAAAAAGCAAATCTCCTACAATTAAGTCATGTAATAATAATAATAGATAATATTTCTATAGGGCTTATTATGTGCCAAGTGTCTTTCTAAGCACTTTTTACATGTTATCCTGAACCCTCACAATTGTGTAAATTAAAGCCTGGTTTCACTGGTATCACATGGATATTGGGAGGATTATATTAATTAACATACATAAATTGTGTGAACAATAAGTATCAATCATTTTCTTCCAGAGAGTCCTGAAATACAGGCTATATGACTATAAATTTTATTTCAACACAGCCACCCATACGCAACTGCAAAATTCAGCCAAATAATATATTGTTTTTACTCCTTAAATCTATCCTCTTTGTCTATTTTTTCTTCAAATGGGCAGTGGTTTCTATAACTAAACTGACTGGGCCTGAATAGCATGTGCTATATTACAAAGTAATTTTCCAAACCACTCTATGTATTGCTCTGAGGATTACTGAATAAGGTCTATAGCTATTTCCTCCCTAATGTGCTTCCAAAATTTTACCCATTGCCCAAAATATTATAACTATAAGGCTTACTTGGCATGCTCTGCATGGTCTCTACTGTGTTGCACTGAGCTGAACCCAAATTTTAAGTATATACTTTTAGATAAAGCATATGATGCTTATATTAAAAAATCTTGTTTATAAAACATAAAGACACTGTGTACACCACTGTTTAATAGTACTAAGGTTGTGGCACCAGGCTCCTCTGGGATATAGGTTGCAAGGCTATTAAGATTATATAAATTGCTTCCAGAAACTTCAGTTTTCAAACAGATGGAATTCCTTGAAAACTCAACATATTCCTCGTTTAGAGAGGAATAGAAATTTCTAGCATGCAGTCAACCTGGTATTATCATCTATTATTTACAAGCACTTGGTCTTACAATGTGTTCTCATATACCAGTTTGCCATTATTACTTAAGCTAGGTCAAATAATTCTAAAAATAAAAAATAAATAAATAATAAAAACAAGAAGGAAAACCTGATTTTAGTTGTTAGAAAATAAAGTGTCAAGAAATTTAACAATAAATATTTCCAATGGAATACTTCAGATTTCTAAATTCTCAGAAGAGCAAAAGAAAGAAAAGTTAATTTTTAACCATGACCACTAGAACATGTTAGACTCGCAAAAAGGAACGTAAGTCTAGGTGCTGTAAGGGTCAATGACAGGTAGGAAATCTGACAGGGAATTCATGATCATGCTGATAAAAATACAGGTCTGTCCAGAAAAAGTCCAGCCATTGTTAACATAATGAGAATGGTTTGTGCAAAACTGACGTAACCTGGCAGCCACGGAGAGCGGGCTGGAGTACACATGTGCAAACAATGACAACTTCACTGTTCTAGTCAGCGGGGATGGTAGATGCCATTGAGTGAGCATGTGCACTGTGTGGCCATCACATTCAAAATGACTGAGTGAGTACAGCAATGAATCTGCATTAAATTTTACATTAAACTTGAACATTCTACCATGGAAACTATTCCAATGACTCAGAAGGCTGCACCTATGAGCAACTGGTGATTGACAGCTTCATCACAACTGCATGCCTGCTCATGCAATACTTCTGCTGAAGAGTTTTTTGGTGAAACATCATATCACCCAAGTGATTCCATCCCACTACAGTCCAGATTTGGTGCCTTGCAAGTTCTGGCTTTTCCCAAAACTAAAGTAACCTTTGAAAGGGAAGAGATTTCAGACTTTCAATGAAATTCAGGAAAATATAGCAGGGCAATTGATGGCGATTGGGAGAACTGTGTGAGGTCCTAAGGTGCCTACTTTCAAGGAGACTGAGGCATCATTTGCTCTATGTACAATGTTTCTTGTAGCTTGTATCTTCTTCAATAAATGTCTCTATTTTTCATATTACATGGCTGGATACCTTCTGGAAAGACTTCATCTATTTAACAGACTCAGATAATATTAAGCAAAAGAACATAGACTTTGAATATAAATGAGATTGTTATTGTTTTAATCATACATTTTTAGTAAGACCTTGCTCATCCTATTTAAGTTCTCTGAACACTGAGATAAACTATGGATAGTAATAAGGGGTAATAATATGCAATTTACAGGATAATACAGTTATAAATGATATATTCTACTTAATGAGTCTACCATATTACTTGGTAAAAATATAAAGGTTTAACAATTGGTAACTATTTTCAATCATTATTATTATTGGGATTAATTAAAAGGTCATCTTAGCTATATGTCAATTCTTTAGCAATCAACTCATTTTTTAGAATCAATTCAAATCAAGTGAAATATTGTTCATCTTGTTAAGTTCTATTAATTTGATATAAACCATGTTATCTGTATTTATCTGGATGAGGAAAGATCTATGAATACACACATTATGAACTGAGTCAAGTATAGCATTTTCAATCTGATCTGCCCCACACAAATGTGACCAACTTCACAGCAGCAATTACTTTTCTCAACATATAATTAACTTCTGTTGCACTACCTTCCGCTCTCCACTCTCACTTCATATAAGCATGGTGGAATTTTCCCAGTACACTTTCAACTGATTATCATTCACTTAAAAATGGAAAGATTCCATTCTTAGCATATCTTTTTTCCTTTCCTTTATAGTATCTATAAAAACACATTTTCTTGCATTGTCAATCACAGAACCCAAACAATAGCAACCTAAATTCATTCATGCTATTGTTTTCTCCTGTAAAGATATGATTTTAGCTTCCAAAATGTCTTAATGGTTTAGGTATAATGTAATTCAGTTACTGGTAAAGAATAGCCCATATTATAAGAATGACATGATAAAAGATATTTTTCCAGAGGAAAAATGTAATACATTTTTAGCTTCAAAGAAAACAGAACATTTTTCAGACAATACTTTAGAACATGATTCCTAGTCACAGAGAAGAAAGCTTTTTAAAAATGCTGTCTGAAGCATAAACACACCTGTCAACTTTTTAAAAATATTACATATAAATTACGGCAATTAAATGCTTAGATTAATCCTTGTTTTTAAAATATACTCCTAAAATTTTTCTTTAAAATATAAATTCAGAACCAAGTTGTGTGGTGTTATGGTTGAAACAGGTTGAAATTCCCGGGTTGAAATCCTACCCCCTCATATGATGGTATTAAAATGTGAGGCCAAGTAACTTTTGGACTGTGTGATATTTAAATAAATAAATATAGTTAAGCAAGAAATAATGAACCCCCAAATTACTAGCACACTTTCTTAGTTCCTTCAAAATCTAGTTGTAAGTTACCATTACAATTTTATCTCTTCAAAAACCCTTAACAATAATAAACAAAACACTTAGTAAAAAAATACATGCTAGGTCCGGTGTTTTTTCTAGTATGCCTATTATTGTATAATTTTCTCCACCACTCGATAAAGGAGGTATTATTCTTTTTCTCATATAACAGATAACAATATTGACATATCAGGAAAGGAAATATCTTGTCAAATGTATGACAAGAGATGGTTGTAGACAAGATATAAACTCAAACCCTCAATTCCAGAGCCAGTAATTTTTTTAACCTCTATGCTATTCTGTTCCCATTTTCTTGAATGGACAACTTTCCCATTATTAACTGTGGTTTTCCATGTACATTACTCGGTCCATACTATTTCAAGTGCTTGGATAATCGTCTTCCATTTCTCCAACTGTTGACATAAATCTTCATATTCAAAGCTGAGACCACATGTCATTAATTCTATGAAGTCTTTCCTGACTTTTATATTTAATTTATTGGCTTATAAATACACCATATTGTCATACACACATGTGTACATGCACAGGAACACACCCACATCCCTCACCATCCGGATACTGTACATATCTCAATCTCAATGGCATACATGATTAAATTCAATCAGTAATAATCCTCAACACTTATCAATTTATGAAACATCTTCATTCTTCCAGGCACTCTTCTAGGTGCTGAATTACAAGGCACTTTGGCAAGGGAAAAAAGGATGAACCTCTCAATCTCCATGCTTGAACCTCATCTTGAAAATGTGTAGTACTTAGCCACACAGTCCATAGCCACAAGGTGAGAAAAAAACATTCTGGGGTGGTGAAAGACATTTATACATGTTCTGTTGTACAAAGGTACAACCGGTTGTACCTAAATTCAGGATAGAGTTCTTATTTGTTCATTCATTGCAATTAAAAAAGCATATTGCATTAAAATAAGTTCCTTAAGAGCTCTTTCTTATTACCTTGGCATATCTAGTATACAACACTGTGCCACGTATCAGATGCTTAAAGAAGTCTCAGGGACAGACAGTAGGAAGAATGGAGGAAGACAGAGAAAGGGAAGGTCAAAAATGTCTGCTCAGGAGAAGTCACTTTCTGCACATGTTAGTAATCTATTCACCCCCAAGAGTGATTGTCACTGACAAGGGATATAATTACTGATGAAATAGATATCTGTAATATGACCAATTTATTTTTTTGTATGCTTTCCAGGTGATGATCTATTAACTAGATCAACTCATGAACTCCAAAATTATCTTGACACAGTATATTAAAAGCTTTGATTAGTGAAGTAGGGTAGAAATTATAAAAATAAATTATATATAATCACTCTATAAAATATGAATGGCTTTTACACGAAAAACCAAAACACAATGCTAGTAAATTGCATTCAAAGATAACCAGTGAGTTTATAATTTCACTTTTGTAATTATATACCACTAGATGTGTTGTCTATATACATTTACTGGAGCAGTTAGATTTATTTTCACTTAACTATTAAATCACATGATAATTAAACTAGTTGGTATTATGATACAGTTGCACACTTGACCTCTAGTTAAATCTAAACTTCTGGAAAAAATTATATCCTTCCTGCAATTACAACTGACCTCCTTATAAAAAATAGTAGATCCATTTTTACCTGACAATTTAAAACTTGTTTTCACTTAATTCATGAGGCTTACTTTTTGTATAGGCTACTACATCTTTTTCAGTCACAAACTATGGCTATTTTTTAACATCTTCTTTGGCAGAAATTCAAATACATTTTGTTTGCTTTCTGGCTTAGAAGAGAGTCTGAATAAATATTTGCAATTCAGCAGTCATTCTGGTTCTGACTTGCAGTAAAAGGTCAGAGAATACCACTTCTAATTTTGCTATTAAGATTATTTATAGAGCTTAAACAAAAACTGAAGTCCCTATTTGGGAACTATTACTGAGTGTCATTTTTTTAGGTTTGAAAATGGCACATCACAGCAATAATCACAAATATATGATATTTTAGCACATCTATTTGAAAAGAAAAAATGATTGGTTTAAACATGTATATACAAGTCTTATGAAAGAATTTAATTTTCTGCCATCATAAACAGGTATTTAAAAGTCAATCTACTAAGAGTTTCCCAAATTATGTAATTTCTCATCTCCATAGTTAGTATTTTAATTTACTTCAATAAAAAAATCACTTAAAGAAAAAAGTCAAAGATATAAAAACATTGAGGAAACGCTAAGGAAAACAGCATATGAAATGCAAATAGTAACTTCTTTAAATTTGACATTTGCAGAGAGCAAATTATAATGAAACTGTAAATTTATGCTAAAATATAGTTCAACTCCTAAGGCACCATAGTAGATTTTCTCCCAGGTTTTAAATGATAAATGGTCTCTCAACAAACATTCTGTTAAGGTAGAGAACCAAGGTCTGAGGGTAAAATTCTCAACTGGCCTGGTGACCTCCTGGAGAAATTTTAACATATATATCTTTGCAGAATGTTATGTCATTTGCAAAGAGAATTATCTATACCATATAGATGATAATAAAATACGCAAGATACAAAACTGCATATTAATATTCAAAATTTCTTAATATTACAAAAACTAGACAACCAAGGTCTAAACCAGGTTAGGGAAAAAAGCAGAGAAAAGGCAGTTGAGTTAATCCACTTGGAAAATTAGAAATCAAACTTTCTAGACAGGTGTCCACTTGGAAATTATAAATAAAATTAATAACTTGTACAAGACTTTTTTTCTGGCCATATATATCCTGATGTGTCAATTTTTGTTTTCTTTTTATGATCAGATACTACATTTTTTTCTATTCTACCATTTTTAACAGATGTTTTGAACAACAAATGCAAATAAGGACTAGAAAATAGCTTAATGTCATTCAGTTATTTTATTTCAAGTAATATTTTACTCTGCCTAATAAATATTCCAGAAGTTAACAAAGCAATATTTCATTTGATTGACCTAAAATACATGAACTGTGTTTGAGTAAATCCTCTTTCACACATATTGACATAAAAGTATCCAAAATTATTTTGAGACTAATTCATGTATTTATTTAATCAAATTCTACAGGAAAAAAAAAAGACTTAATTTGCATTTATAGGATTAGTCAAGAACCATATAAATACTTTAAGTGAAATACAAAGAAGAAATATTTGAGGTAATAACTTTTTAAAATGGGAATGAAAGCTGACTGACAGAATAATTGAGGAGTAAGTTTTATTTCAGACATACTATTATAAAGTAATGTAGATAATCTATAATGCCAATATAACCTAATGAATATGGACATACATTCTAGAGGCAATGAAAAATATTTAAATAAATTATTTGTTTTCAAAATCTCTGTGGAATAGTTATATCTTCTTTTTCAGATGATAAACTTGTACCTTAAAAAATGGATAAAAGATCCGCATTGACATTTTATCACAGAAGATGTACAAATTGCCATTAATCATATGGAAAGATGCTTCACATCGTATGTCATCAGACTATTGAAAATGAAAACAGTAAGATGCTGCTAATTTGAATCACTGACAACAATAAATGCTGGCGAGGATGTGGAACAATAGAAACTCTCATTCATTTTTGGTGCAAATGCCAAAAGGTACAGCCATTTCGTGGTTTCTTACAAAACTAAACATGTTATTACTGTACGACCCAGCAACCAGGCTTTTTGGAGTTTACCCAAATTAGTTGAAAATTTATTTCCACACAAAAATCTAAACACAAATGTTTATTGTAACTTTATGCATATTTTCCAAAACCAGAAGCAATGAAAATGTCCTTCAATAGGTTAATGGATATACACACTGTTGGAATGTTACTCAATGATAAAGAGAAATGAGATATGAAGCCATGAAAAAAGACATGAAGTAACCTTAAATGTGTATTACTAAGTGAAAGAAGCAAAGTTGAAAACGCCACAGACTGCACAATTTTAACTAGGTGATGTTCTGAGAATGGCAAGGATTGAGCCTAAAAAGATCAGTGATAACCAAACTTTGGGATGCATAGGTGGCACACGGGATTTGTAGGACAGTGAAACTATTCTGTGTGACATTATGATAGTGGATGCATGTCATTACACATTTGTCAAAACTTAGAATGCACAACTCAGAAAGTGAACCTAATGAAAGCTGTGGATTTATATTGACGATGTGCACGTACTTCATGGATTGTAGCAAATGAAAGACACTGGGGCTGGATGTGAAGGTGAAGGAGGCTGTGTGTATGTGTGTTGGGGGGACTATAGGAATTCTGTACTTCCTGCTTAATTTTACTGTCAGTTCAAAACAGCACTAAAAATAAAATCATTGATAAAACTATAAATTGAAGAGTCTAAAAAAACAGTAACAAAAAGCAAGTCTCCAGAGAAGTTAAATAATGTGCTCAGGACCTCATAACTAGTTTGTAAGTGATAGAGTGGTGTGCTTCTGTTTTTGGAGTTAGCTATTCAGCCTCTCAAGAACCCTTATATATATTTATAAGCTACATTCCGTCTCACTATGCCGTAAAAGTAGACCTAAGATCATTGACACAGATGCAGTGAAAGAAAATCTATTGACATATAGATTTATCATCAAATCTGTGTTCTTCTTTACTAATATCTAAATTTTGATTATGAATCATAAATCCATAAAAAAGTCTTCTTTAACTTTTTAATAAATTATTTTTAAGAAAATTACTTTTAAGAGTAGAATGAGAATTCACCGTATTTTGTTGTTCTTAAACAATACCGTATCTTGTTGTTCTTAAATTTGTATTCCAAACACCCTGCTCATCACATCAAGCAATGTGCAGCCTAATAACATAAGTGCAAATGGCACACTGTTTGCTGTGCCTTTATTTTATTTCCACTAAATAAATAGATGCAAGAAATAGGTATATTTTCTACGTAGTCTAAGCTAACCTCTCAAACCTAAGTCTAATGTCAAAGTTTATATTTATGCAGATATAAAATTATGCCATCATTTTTTAAAAATAACAATAAAATGTCTCCTCTGTAATTTGCAACCATCACTATTGCTTCTACCATCTGGTAAGGCTCCATTCCCTCTTGTGTTGGCATCTCCTGGTTGTATATAAGCCATCAAGCTCTTTTTAATCTGCCTGCCTCTCCCGTCAAGTAATAAATTCTTTTCTAAGTCTTTCTTCGAACATCAATTCTTTAAGTGCATGTAATATCTAATAAATGGTGGAAAAGTAGATCTTACAATAAATACTATTATATAAGATTTAAATCAAGGTTGTTATGACCATATGCTAGGATCTTAGAGGAGAAATGTTCCTATAATCATAAAAGAAAGGGAAAAGTACATTTATTATTGTTCAAGAGAAACAGAAAGTAAACATTCAAAACTTCTATCTGCCAGAGGTAGATTTAACATGATATTTATGAAGCTTAAGCTTCAAGGGCTTTCACTAGCAGAGGTCTTTTCCATTTTCACACAGTAGATTTCATAATGTTGTATTCTTTATTTTTTCCTTAAAGAGAACTCTAAATTATGAAAGTGTTCATCCCTACCTGGATGTGCGCCTGCAGAGTGCAATAGCCTGTGATCAAAGCAAGGTTCCAAACTCAGACTGCAGGCACAATTTAAAAGATTTGCCATTACCTTGGTGAGGCTGTTTTATAATTCATCTGCTCTTGACGTTGATAAACTTTGGAAGGAGATTATACATTCTGTATACCTCTCACAGGCATTCCCTCTTTCACTTCAAGTCCACATCTCATCCATAGAAACGGCCCATGGAGCGGTTTCTTACCCCGCTGTCGTGCTCCACCACCCCAAAGCTCGTACAGAAAACAGCCTTCCACAGCACGTGGAAATTGTCCTAAGAGAACTTCCTCACAATTACCATTCTTCTTTTTCATAGAGGACTCAGTAAATGCTGGTAATTATTACTGCTACTATTAAAATTTTAATATTTACATTCAGGGTCCAAGTTCTTATTATTCAAAACTGTTTCTATTAGTGAAAGGTTACCTTTTCCCCATTTCCTTGGAATGCTAAAGTCCAAGGAGTATTCCGTGCTATACATAGAGAAAAAATTGTACTATCACATGAAAAAAAAATCTGTTATTCCACTCAGCGGGGGGTAACTGATGTGTTTTGTCTCAGGTTGCAACACTGCTGACAATGGTTTGCAGAAATCACCTTGACTGCTCTGTGGAGAAGAGTGTATGGTCAGGGCAGACTGAAGTGAGTACAGCAGTGGGGGGAAGCTGTAGGGAAAGACAATGACCGCACAAGTGGCTGTGAAAATGCATCAAAAAGACATTTATTTAAGACGCAAATGTAACAGGACTTGACAACTGACTGGCTTTCGAAAAGGAGAAAGACTGGCAACCAACAATTTCTTATTGTTAGGATGATGAAGATGGATACGCCGTGAAATTTTACTCGTACTTCTCATAAGAAAGGGAAGATAAAAATAGTAAATTAAACCACACTCTTTTGTTTTCTGAACTTTCAAATTAAATTTGTCAGACAGTTTTGTTCCGCCATGCCTGTCAATGTACAGTCCTAGCAGCCAGCAGCATGAGAGAAATAGCCATCTTCGTGCAGCCATGAACGAGGAACAATTACTTCACCCTACACTGTCTCTCCATTCTGCTGAGCTCAAAGGAGTTGTTATGACCGAAATGTCACCTCAAATCTCGTTTCTATATCTGGCATTCATTTCATTAATTATAGCTTCTTTGTTTTGCTCCTGATCTGCTGACAGTGCACTCACTGGCTGGGTCTCAGCCAATTAATCAGATTAAAGAAATACATGACATGCATCTTAATGCAATTGTTT
Source organism: Micronycteris hirsuta (assembly GCA_004026765.1). Taxonomy (NCBI): domain Eukaryota; kingdom Metazoa; phylum Chordata; class Mammalia; order Chiroptera; family Phyllostomidae; genus Micronycteris; species Micronycteris hirsuta. The sequence goes on along the minus strand of PVJI01010684.1, from coordinate 28,841 downwards.
CTCCACAGCTCCTTTCTGAACACATAGGTATCAATAATCTTGCAGCAATTTAATGATGTTAAAATATAGTTTTAATGGAACCCATTAACTTTCCATAATTAATAGGAATCTGTTGGAATGCAGCCATCATTCACTATCCTTTTCCAGGAATATGAGAGCAAAATAGGAAAAGAAAGTGTACTGTACCAAGGACTCTGATGAGACAAAGAATTACGTTTATTGTAAGCTGCATAATCTTATGGTGTGAATAGTGCAATTAAGGAAACTAAGAATCATTTGAGTTAGAGAAGTCTTAGGAAATATAATCTAAAACACTAACTTGTTTCAAAGAGGAAAACTGAGGTACAGAGGAGCAGCCTCCTGTACATGTGCCAGCATTCCCTATTATAATATTTATAACAGTTGTTTACAGATGATGTCCACACAGAAAAGTAAATTGGGAACATGGGCTCAATGACCAAATAATTTGAATACAATCTGAATCCCTGCTTTAAAATGCAGAGAGTTGTGATCTTGTCAAGTTATCTAGATCAATTTACTTCTGAGTATAAATTGAGTTACATTCTGGATAACCCTGTATTTTAATTAATAGCTCAGGTTGTCATTAGAATATGTGAAGGGAAGAGCCATCTGTCTCTTTCTCTACTGCCATTTAAAAATAATATTTGTATTTCAGTCCTTCAGTTCTAATTTACAGCCTGTGCTGAGGTCCTATCAGCTACTATCAACCTCTATTTAATCAGGGCAAGGAGGCAAGTAACAGAACTAAGATGGAAATGAAAGGATACTATTGTAGAGGAATTTTTAAACTTTCTTAATCTAGACCTAAATATTATATAAAATGTATTATTTATGCAAGCATACCTGGTCTAACATATTTTTTGGTATAGTGAATTGGTTAAGAAATTGTATTTTTCCATTGTCTGTTTAAAAGACAAACTAAATATTTTACTCCTAAATCTATATAGCAATATAGAGCAAACATTCTTGATTTTGAAAGGATATAAGATTTTACATGTCTGAAAACATGGATGAGAAGAGAGAGTACCAAGAGATTTCCTACCTCTCTTCAAGGGAGCAGCTTGGGTGTCAAGCTTCTGCCTAACTTGCGCTTCACATTAGAACAGAACAGCCCTTTTCACCTGAGCTAAGAGCCTGTACCAACTGCTGCTGTCATCGCCACGCCCATGTTGACATCTCTCATCCCTGGTGGTACTAAAATCCACTGATTGCTTCAAATCCCTTGACCAGTCTTGAATAATCATTACCCAGAAATGCCAGCACTCCTCCCCAATCTGGTAAATTGATGCCCTTAAACATATTGGAAGCTCCCTACTCAGCTTTCCCTACTCCCAGCATGTGGGAACTACCCTTCCCTGCCTGGTTGTCCTTGCCTGTGGGAAGTTGGCAAGGCTGAGATCACTGCAGGTCCCAACAGCCTATCTAAAGCATTTAGTGTATATTCAAAATATTTGGGTAGGGTTTCCGAGGTGCAGGTGCAGGAGGTTTTCATATAACAGCTCTTGTACATGAAACCTGCATGCCCTGTAATCTTGTGGAAACCATGCTTTATACATTTTAAATGTAGATGATAAGAGATAAGTAGTTAGTAGTGAGTTTTAAGAATTAAGTGACTGCAGCCTGGCTGCTTGTTTAATGTTCCAGGACTAACTTTTAGCATTCCTACAATGCAAATGTCAAACTTGTGTTACTTACTTAATGTAAAGGTAAAAAAAATATAGAAATGCATTAAAAATCCTGTTCCTGAATCTCACATACCATTATGCTGCCCTAACACACAATATTTCAGCATATATGTTATTTATAATATGAAATATAATGTACTATTAGACTTCTGACAGAATCTACTTATATTTTATAAAATCTGAATTAGTCACAGAAAATATATTGCTCTCTTCAGAATCTAATCATTAGCTCATTAGATTCATTAAGAGAACACTGGAGAACAAAATTACTTACTATGTTTACAATGAAATATATGAGTATAAAATAAGCTTATATTTATAAATCTCTATTAAGGTATACCAAATTAGAGTATATTATTCTAAATATAGCTAATATACTGTATAGTTAATACAGTCAGTCATCTTTCAGTACTTCTGACGGCCTTGGTTCTAGGACTCCTGCTGATACCAAAATCCCTGGATGCTGGGTCTCTTACCTAAAATTGTGTAGTATTTGCATATGACCTACCACATCCCCTGGTATACTGTAAATCATCTCTAGACTACTGATAACACCTAATACAATGTAAATGTTATGTAAATGGTTGTTATAATGTGTTATTTAGTGAATAATGACAAAAAAGGTCTGCACTCATTTAGAACAGATGTGACCTTTGTAGGCCTAAATACATTGTACACATCAGCAATAACATCACTTTGCTTTTGAAAATTTCTGAACCATAGTTGATTAAATATCAGGATGTGGAACCCATGGATACTGAGGGCCAACTGTGTGGCAAAGCCTGCTTGAGTGAAACCTTTAAAATGCACATGTTTAAATGATTTTGATAATCTTCTGGACACTTATAGAAAGCATCTGTCTTCAATCTGTTTATCCCTCCCATCCAATCTTTGTCCTTCAAATATCACTATCCTGGGAGAGTTCTAGAAATTTAGATCCTGCTATAAGTTGAATTACAAACAGAGCCATCACTAGAGAGGAGAAAGGGTTTCTCCACATTTGCCAAGCAGAGGCAGTATAACTTACATGGGGTAGCTATTTAGTAGAAAATCCCCCAACTTGGTTTAGGAAAAATATCACCTCTCAAAAATCTTAGGGGGAATTCCTGGGTTGGAGTACTGAGCCAGAGAATGGTGATGGCTTTTAACAACATACAATTCAAAAGGAATGGGGGGCCCTTCTGAAGGATACTTTGATTGAAATATAATGTATGTCTATATCTATCTACCTACCTATCTGTATATCTAACTATCTATCAGAAGACAATAAACTAAGAATCCAAATAAAAGCCTATATCTAAAACCTTTTGCCTTTAGGAGTTTTTTTTTTTCCCTCAGCAAATCAAAAAGAATATAAATTAGTTAAGATAACATATAAGAAATGAAAAACTATATACTTGTGTTATCCTATCAGAATGAAAAAAATACAAATTAAGAACAGACTTATTAAGCTGGAAGGAATGAAGGATTTGATTTGGTAAAAAGTTGGCATCTAAGCAGATTTTATTAATAAGAAAGGGAAATGTGGATCTAGGAGGATTAGTTAAAGATATACATAGAGGAAATAAAAATATCACACTCCAACCTGCACTTGAACGTGAATGTATGTGAAATGCTTCAAGACCCTTTTTTCAAACAGTAACTACAGGTATATGCAAGTTTATTAAGTTAAAAATTATATTAAATACAGTGTACCTGCTTTAAATTAAAATGGAACTGCATAAAACATTCTCCTATACAAACATATGTGTATATACACACACATCCATCCATTCATATGCTATACACACACACAGGTATACTTATCAAAAAATAAAATGTCTGGTCAAAACAAGCACGGCAGAAGTGATGCTCTCTGGGTTCACTGTGCCACACATCACAGTATTTGGAGCAAGTTGTGCTGCCCAAACTCACAATATTCAATCTAAACACCTGCTTCTCAAGATGTTCTTGTCAAAGGAAAGCATTCTAAACTGGTCACATATAGTTATTTCTAGTTCAATATAAAATTAGCTTTCACATTATGTCTGAAAAGCAAATTTTCATAACTTTTAACAAAGTATTTATCTAAAAATAGTAAAGGTTTTTTCCCACATTAAATAAAATCAGCAAAACTTCATGAACTGACACTAATATATTCACAAAATTCAGTTTCACACAAGTAAAAGGAAAATAACATAAGGGTTAAAACCTCTAAAATACTTTACAAATATCTCAAATTGTTCAGATGGCAAGGTTAACATTTCAGGGGAAAAAAAAATCTTATTTTGGCCAAAAGGTTGTTCTCTGACTTGCTCTTTATGGATTTCTTCACATACCCCATTGGGCAAAGACTATCTTTTATTTGTCTCTGCCTTTTCTAATAATTAGCAAAGTCTAGCACATAGTTGGCCCTTAATAAACAATTCATGGATCTTGAGTAGCAAGTTAGCAAGTGACCATGGATAACATGGGAAGTCAGTCAGAGCCTCGGTCAGCCTCTCTTACTCCCTCACACTCTGCTCTAAGTTAAATTAATATGCACCATGCCTACTCTATAAGACCAATAATATGAGAGAATTGTCACTGAAGAATTTTATCAACAAAGCAAATGGGGAATTCGCGTAAGGTCATTTTAGTACTGATCTTTATTTATTAAAAGTTCTATCCCAGCTGTATATTCTTGGTAGAATGCAAATGTACGAATACTCTCCTTGTAATAAATGACTGCTAATAAAAAATCTTGCCCAGGTCCTTGGGGCCCTGGAGCTTCAATCCTGTGCCTGACTCCTTGAAATTGCTACCTGTTACGGAATGTATCTCCAGACAGTCTATTACATCATGAACACAAACATTCACACATTTAAGTTCTGAGAACTATACTAAGGGCTGAATATAAATTGGTGACCCAGACAAGTGTAATCCCTATTCTAGTGGACGCATGAGTCTAGGAAAGAATAGATTTTTAAACATGATATTTCATCAAGGTTGATAAATTCTATTCCTTGTGTAAGAAACACATGTCTAGGTGACATCACAGGTGCAGCCCAACAACTGCTATAACAACAGTCTTCAGAAAAGGGGTCCTGTGAAGCACATGTGAATGTGCTTTTGGGACACAAAACTGATGCATTCACACTGGTCATGAGAAGTCAAGGAAAGCGAGGTTTCCCAAGGCAGGTAAAGAAAGAGTAAGTTGGGAGGAAGACTGTTCCAGGCCAAGAGATCTGCACACAAGAGGGGAAACCAGAAAACCCTCAAGTATCTGTTGAAGAAAACCAGTTATGGACAAAGAAAGCATAGGCTACAAAAAAGAAGGCTTGAGACACCAAAAAAGTGACAGATTCCAGGTCACAGGAAACCATGAAGCCACAGAGAGCAGATTAAACTTTAAGAAAAATATATAGGCATAAAAAGATTTTAAATGTATCACATATCTAGAGAGGGATCACTTCCCTTTTGGATTTATTTTATTGGGTTGGCCAAAAAGTTTGCATGTTTTTTTTTCCCATGAACTAAAAGACATATTTTTTTTTTATTTTCACCAATAACTTTATTGATTTGGATATTTTGGGTATGTCAGCTGACTCCACGTGGTATAACATTGATTGTTCTCATTAGTGTCTTCATTTGATTGCTATCAACACTGGTTTATTGGACTATGGAGCATCATCCAGTGAGGAATCTCCAGCAAGAAACTTTACAAACCACCTTTGACACATTCGATCAATTGCAGCACCTTCTCCATACACAGCATAAATCTTTTTTTTGTATTTTGGCACATTTCTTGAAATAACAAAATATAATATGCCTAAAATGTTGCACATTCTCTTCCATCTTCAATATTAAAATGGCTACACAAAAATTAAGCAATTTTGATTAAGTTGTTTTAATACATGCTGATATGATAGCTGTCGCAATACAACCTAACAAAATGGTCTCAAATAAGTTAAAGACAGTTAAGAACTAAAGAGTTGTCTTTCGGGGGAAAAAAAAAAACTTTTTGACCAACCCTTTTCCTTTCAAAGTTCTCCCTTACACAGCCTCTGAGCAAGGCTGATTTCCCATGAAGGGATTCACATGTGCTTCACAGGATCCCTTTTCTGAAGACTGTTGTTATAGCAGTTGTTGGGCTGCACCCGTGATGTCACCTAGACATGTGTTTCTTACACAAGCTATCTTCTAGTTAAACAATCCTTCATATTTTTCTTGCAACATCCTTTTCTTGCGGGCATATTTGGCTTTTCGGTTTCCCTGCATGAAAATTTATAATTATGGTCAATTTCATATAGTTTAAAAATATACTGTTTTCCCATTATGTGAATGCATTTACATTTCTCTTGATAGAAATAGCATCATTGCAAGCAACAGGTATATCTTAAGCTTCTTGTAGATTACTCACTGGTTTTACTTCAGTGGTAGAACCGCTGAACACTTGACTTTTAAATTACTTCGCAAGGACTAAAATTTTGTTCAGTGTGACTTTGAAATTTTAAGCACTCAAACCTTTGTTGAAATAAAAAGCTGCTCATTAATATTTAAGGAGACTGACATGAGTATACTGATAAACATTAATATAAATAATATTACAGTAATATAATCTCAAGTATAGGATCATTTAAAGCCAAGCAGATTTTTCTCAAATTTACATCTCTTTAAAGCCAAAGCAAATAAGCCAAGCGGCAGCTCTTGAAACCATCCACTCATTCAGTCAACAGTTCTATGATGAGCACTTCCTTAAAGCCAACATTAGAAGGCAATGAGAACAGGGAAAAATAAATGACATAAAACCCAGGACTCCACAGAGATCACAGCCTTACACAGAAGATAAAATTATAAATAAATACATCACAAGAAAGTAATATGAATGAACCAAAAAATATATCTATAAATATTGAGGTAGCAGAAAATAATCCATACGGGGCATTGGGTGTGAGTTGAGGAGCACCACTCAAAGGGACTAAATAGCAATGGAAAAAAAATAAAATAAAGATTAAATTTAAAAAGAAGAAGCAATATGTGAAAGAAGCTTGAAATGTACATGCAATTTATATGACTGAGAAGGGCAATACGAGACGAAGGATGGATATATTCGAGGGCTAATGAAGACAGTGAGCGTTCAGACAGGAGATTACGTGGGATTTAGGATTGTTGAGATTACCACATTAGATGTTTGAAAAATATTTGTTTTTCCTCAAAATATTGAGGGGAAAATACTGAATAAATAAATCCATGTGTTATTGCTGGACTTTGGCCACTGACAAGATACAAGAAGAGAGAATGCTGGAAGTTTCTATGGCATCTCACTCCTCTTTATTTTACCCTGACCTTTTCCCACTTCTCTCTACTAATTCTGTATCAGTGTTAACTGTTCCTGGTTGTATCCTTGTTTTTTTACTTTTCAGTTATTAATCATACACTTACAATTGATGTGTTGTAGTATATAAAAATCAACTCAATGTCGCATATGTGTGATTTACACACTATACTTTTGTTTCTAGTTCATCAATATTATTTTGCAATATAAATTATTAGAAACATCTGTAAGGTCCAAGATGTTTAAGAAATTAATATTATGGTATTATGTATTCATTAAAATAACATCTTTCATATTAGAAAACATACAAACTTTAGTATTTTCAAAAAATACCCAATTCCAAACTTAATTTAAAGACTCAACTACCACTTAGTCAAGCTAAAAACAATTATAATTATAGTATAACAGATTGTTTTCTATTATACCAGATTTTTAAATTTTACTCTTTATTGATATGCTGTATACTCAAATGTGTAACTTTTAGAAAATTGATTTTCATTTTAATAATTTGATCAATAATATATATATTTAAAAGTATCTTATTAGCATAATACTTAAAATAATGATTCATTTACTTGGAGAAATTAGGATTTTACTCTTGTAATCTGATAAGTGTGTACTGTTTTCATTCAAATATAGTGTTCAATATTACAGAAAAATCCTCAGAAATTGTGCTACATGAAGTTTCAGCTATACCAGTTAAATTGGTTCCGGTTCATCTTGTCAATGAAACAAAGGCAAAGACAGATAGCTATTTGGCATAGTATGGACACATTATCATGGATTCAATTCTTCCAGTATGTACCACATTTACTATTTCATTTCGTTTATGAGAGGAACTGGATAAAACATATTTAAGTGCTATCCTAGGTACTTAAGAGCTGCTAAAATGCTCCAATGGTTCCAGATAATTATGAGGCATATGGAGTGGAGATGAAAACATTGTGAATACCTCTATTAGTAGGGTAGTTTAAATTTCACATATTAAAATATGTGATCATTTATAAATGACAATTTTATCTCAGATATTTGAAAACCTGTTCAGTTGCATTTGCAAACATCTGCACATACCATACTCTAAACCTAAATACTGGAGTTAGAAAAATATTACTCTTCTACCCTGTTTCTTTATGTTTTTGTGAAGAACATCATTAAGTTTTACAAGTATACTGTAGGTAGTGAACAGTAATAGTGGCATGCTGAGGTCTTCTAAGTCTAAAAATAAGGCAGCATGACTGCAGTCTTTGGTGTAGTTCTGCTGTCAGACAGATGTATATTTTCTCTTTCTTCTTGGAACAAGTTTTGAAACTAGCATTTTCATTCAGTCACTGTAGGCTTCTGAGGCAGGTTTTGCTTTCTTTAAATGGGAAAGCCATCCTTAGGAAGCTGTAAAATAGAACTAACAAAATCTTGTTTATTTGACTCTGCAGAAAATGATTCATAGATAATTTGATGTTGAAGAGGTACTGGTAAATATTTTAAAATAAAATTTGCACCTTCTAAAGCTTTGTAATATGTTATTTTTTAAGAGTCAACTGCCTACTAATCTATTCATAAAAATATTCAAGGAAATGGAGAGTGTCTGTGTTTTTCTATTGTATTCAGGCTATGATTTCTCCATACCATTTTCACACACACACACATGTGCACACACATGAACTTAAGCTTTTTGAGGAATGGGCTCATTCCAGATCTTGGATATGAAAGCACAAGATGAGACTCTTACGACATATGTAGCAAAAAAGTGTCATAGTCTAACAGGATTGTGTACAAAGGACACAGGAACCAGGGTGATCTAATTAGTGCTGATGAAAATGAAGAAGTTCAGCATGAAAAAATGATGAGTACAATTCATAGAAACAATGAATGTATAAAAAACCATGAGCTCATAATAAAACTTCAAAAATTTCCCAATAGCGATATATAGACATAGACATAAAGAGAGATAATGTGCTCAAGCAAAATGAAAGGAAAATAAAATCAGGGATATTCACTGGAGATAGTTGGAGAATCAAACCTTTACTATAAATATTAGTAATTAAGGGAAGAAAGTTAGAGTTCAGGGTGTTACAGACTGAATTTTTTCCCTCAAAATGTATATATTGAAACCCTAACCTGTAGTCAGTACCTTAGAATGTGACTATTTGATGATAGGGCTTTTAAAGAAGGAATTAACATTAAATAGAGTCAGACGCATGGGACTCTAAGCCAGTATAACTGCTATTCTTCTAAGAAGAGAAACAGAAACCAAGAATTTATGAGCACAGAGACAAGGCCATTTGAGGACACAGTGAGAAAATTGCATTTGCAAGCTAAGTAAAGAGACCTTAGGAGAAAACAAACCTGCAGACATCTCAGTCTTGGACTTCCAGCTTCTAGAACTCTTTAAGAGTGGTTTTAAGCCATCTGGTGGGTGGTCATTTGTCACAGTAATCCACCATCTTGTAATCCCAAATGAGATGAATAATTCAGGCAATAATTATCAATGGATATTAAAATCATAAGGAAAAACATTGATGGAAAAATTTATAATACAAGAACCTAGCCATGAACCATGATTCAAAAGGATTTTTAAACTAAATGTATTGGGGTGACATTAGTGAATAAAATTATATAGATTTCAAGTGTGCCTTTCCATGATACAATCTGTATATTTCATTGTGTGCTCAGCACCCAAAGTGAAATCATCTTCTGTCACCATACATTTGGTTCCCTTTACCTTTACCACCCCCTACCCCTTTTCCCTCTGGTAACTACCACACTGTTGCCTGTGTCTATGAGTTTCAGATCTATACCCTACATAGGGGTGAAATCCTATACTTAGTTTTACTGATTGACTTGTTTTGTTTAGCATAATGTTCTCAAAGTCCATCCATGCTGTCACAGATGGCAGTATTTCATCTTTTCTTATAGCTGAGTAGTATTCCTTGTATACTACTCAGCCATAAGAGTGTAAACGTACAATCTTTTCTTTAGACAGAAGGGGAGGGAAGGGAGAAAGAGAGGGAGAGAAACATCAATGTGTGGTTGCCTCTCACGCTCCTACTGGGATTCCCATAGCCCAGGCATGTCCCCTAGACTGGGAATTAAACTGGGGACTCTTTGGTTTGCAGGCCAGTGCTCAATCCACTAAGCCATACCATCCAAGACTCTATTCTTAATTTTTTGAGGAACCACCATATTGTTTTCCACAGTGGCTGTATCAATTTACATTCCCACCAGGGATTTCTAAGATTGAGGAAGGATATGTTGTTCCCACACGACTTAGAACTACCCAAGGTCATACATGATATGGTAAAAACACACTTTTATTTTTTTTATCTTAGCCTACTCAAGCTGACACAACAAAATACCACAGACTGAGTGGTTTAAACAACAGAAAAGTATTTTCTCAATTCTAGAGGCTGGAAGTCCTAGGTCAGCCAATTCAGTTTCCGAGGAGCATTTGCTTCCTGGCTTTCCAACAGTCAGTATTCTGGATAAGGCTTCCAATGACCTTTCTTCTAAGAGCCACCGATCTTATTGGACTAGGGCCCTACCCTTATGATCTCATTTAACCTTAGTTACCTCCTAAAGAGCCTGTCTCCAAATAGTCACAATAAGGGTTTAGACTACGACGTATGAACTTATGGGGAGGGATAAAATTCAGTCCATGGCATATGACAATGGAATATCTGTCTAACCCTCCCTCCACCACAAAGTGGGTATGGACATCTCTGAATGGTCAAGTGTAGCTCTGCATTTTAATAGAAATTCTGCACAGAGATTCCCACTAGAACAGGAAGAGGAGACAATTGTACAAAAACTGATTATCATAGTTGCTGACATAAAGTACAGGAATTTCTTAGGTGATTAATAAATTTGACTTTGTTTGACCAAGTTTTTACCTTCTCTAAGTTATCTTGCTGCCCACATGTTGAATCTCAATTGAATCAATGTAAAACGTATATGAGGTATGGGCTGTTTATAATGTATAGAATCAAATGGAGAGTAAAACAAAGGTTAAAATAAGAAAAAAAAACATAAAATTAAAGGGGAAAATATTTAGCAATTAAAAAGCACTTTCCAATAATGAAATCTATTAAAGGAGGGTAAGTTCTCCTGGGGGAAGTATTGAAGTCTTGTGGACCAAGTCATTTCAAATAGACTAGATAAAATAATCAAAAATGGCATTAAGAAAAGAGTCCCTCATGAGAAAGATAGGGATAGGAAGTTGATTAGATAATCTAATAGAGGTTTCCTTTAAATTTCCATGGTTCTAAAATTCTATGAGATTTTTGACAGTTTGATCACCCAGTAGAGAGAATTTAATTTCATTTTTATGACACATCTAATAGGTGAACAGCAGTGATCATGAAAGCCTGGCCAAACTTGTTCTCTAGGGCTTGAATTTATGGCACAGCACTAACTACAGCTCTCACACGAACCTCGATGAAACCAATAATTACTAAGTAATCCCTGTGCAGAGTTTCCATCAGATAGCTAAGGCTCACATCAGCACTGTTAATGCAGAATTATTGAAATTTAAATCAGAAGTGTTTACCCAACACTGTGATGAGACAAAGTGATTTGAGACTGCTTATCATGATTAAGGTTGCTGATTGCAGGTTATTATTAGAATAAATAAGGAATATGAAATTAATGGGAAGAAAATCAAACATTGGTACTTATTATGAAGGGAAAAAAGATTGTATTTTAAATTCAGTGAATGCACTAAAATGGTTGAGTTACTCTCTTGTTTCCTCAGATTAATCACATTTATAACTGAGGATTGGTATGTATGTGACATAGATATACTGCCTCAGGGACACCTGACTTCAGAAAAACAAAAGCAAAGGCCTGAGCTGTTTAAAATTTCTCACAACACTTTTATCTTTAAATATGAAACTATTATTATTGACTAAAGAAAGAGAAATTGCAATAAGGATAAAAGAGCTAACTTTGAATTATACTTTAAATGTATATTTCAGAACATCTCTGCAAAATAATTATTCACCTTTATTTGAAAATATCATCCCAGGGAAATTGTTTTTTGAAATTGTTTTATATAAGTGATAAGACTTATATAAATTGAATTACTGACATTTGCTGATATAATCACAATTTCTTATGTATTACCTTATAACCCAAAGTTATAAAGCATATCACTGATAGTCTACCAATACATAATTATTTACATTTATTAAACATAATGTGTATAACTCATAGTCAATTGTTAATGCTTTTATGCTTTGAAAAATTCACATATTTTAATAATATTTGTGGGTGTGCTTTAATTTCCAACTAGAAAATGACCTCTTTTGACTTAGGATCTCATTCATCCTAATACAACACTGAGTGATAAGTGGTGTGTGTACACACACACACACGTATATATCAAACATTCTAAAATATGTATTATATAAAAGGAAAAATTAAAAACAAGTCAAAACAAAACAAACTATGATTTTTAATAAATCAGTGATAACCATTCTCTAGTGTGAAAGCTATTTTTTAAATGTAATAATTTTTAAAAACTTTGAGTGTCAACAATCAACATTCTCTTTCATATAGTATTATGCCTTACAATTTTTACTCACTGAAGCTATTTTTATAAGGAAATTTTTGTTTGATTATGTCAACTAATATTAAAATGTATTTTGAATTTCTCATACAAGATTCCTCCATCATTTCAAATATAATTAAAATTGAGAATCTACTTCATGTCATTCTTCATGAAACTTATGTTTCACATATTGGGCATCAAGAAACACCTCCCTGATGGGCAAATGTGTAAATAGAGTGAGCAACAGAAATTGTGAAAATATCTGGCAGAACAAGATTTCAGCAGAAGGACAGGAAACACAAAGCCTCTGTGGCGGGTGAAAACTTGGTAAGTACGAGCAACAACAAGGAGTCCAGGGTGACTGGAGAGCAGGGAACGAGGCAGTAAACACAGAGCACTGAGTCAGGGCATCTGTTCCCATAGGCCTTGCAGACTGAAGGAAGGAGTATAGGGTATAAGGAAGACAGGAAGGGCATCTCTCCCTAGTCAAAATGCATGAGCTCCTCATGCATAAGCCTATGCAGAAGTACACATAAGGTCAACACTGGGATGACTCATACATTTCCATCTGTCCAGCATTGATTCTTTCTGGTGAATGTGGGCATGTGTAATAAACCTATAAATAAATTACAAAGAAGGACACTGTTGAAAGCTGGTTTTACAATCAATACAAATGTCTAACGCAGTATTTTTTTTTAAAGAGGAGATAAAATAAAGAACTGGATGAATATAGTAAAACTTATTTGCTATTACCAATTATTAATATACATATTTGAGACAGAATTAGTTGTCAAGGCTTGTTTAAATCCCTGTGTATTCACTACAGAAGAATTAATAACCACGTATGTTAACCTTTTTAGAACTAAATTAAATTCAAAACATATACTAAAGGAGATGAGAAGCAAAAAAAATAAAGAAAAATTATTTATATAGAAATGTGGCTTAATGTCTATGCTTATATTGAATAGAAGTAAAACAAACCAGGCAACTCATACTTTCATATCTGTCTAACTCTTGGGGGTAGCAGTAACTATTCCTGCACATTCCACAAACCATAAATAGACAAGACTTGCCTCTGTGTAAGTCACTGTGCCTGCTTTAACTGTCTTACCTATTTATGGCTGTGATCTTTTCCAGAACTGCTCTCTGGTTCTTAAAGTATTTTGTTAAATTACCCATTTTACAATAAATTTGTAAAATTTTGTTCCATTATTCTTAGGATTTAAGAATGATCCTAAAATGTTCCTGAAGGCCTTAGACAGCATTTCCACTGAGATAATTATAGAAGAAAAGGATTGAAAAGTGAGTAAAAGTAATTTTATCAATTTAATATATTGATAGATTTCCTCTCTTAACATATTTTATGTTTATACTTTACAAAGACTCTGAATTATGTTATTATTATACCTACACCTTTTATCAGGCACTATGTATTTCAAAGCTTTGCTGGTAATTCATAGCATTACATTGGTCCCCTGGGAATGGAGTTTATGTCATCTCATGGTGAAAGTCACACAAGTGAAAAACAGGGGAATCACTAAATACAGGTTAAAAAAAGAAAGCAATACCTTTTTAAAAACGTGTTTAGGAAATAATCTTGACAGAAGTTTTAAGGAAGTAATGAGAGGGTAGGAGAGAATGTGATAAAATTAGAATGGATGACATTATTTAGTCAAAGGGACAGGTAGTAATTGCCCAGTAGTCCAGTTGAGTGGCAAATACCTAAGCAGCATACCCAGTTGATTAACGTACCCATTTAAAAAGCTGAAAGTTGTGAATATTTATCTGAGGCATATAAACCCAACTTTGGTACACAGTATTATAGGGACAATGCATTTATCTCTGACACTGTAGGAATGTAATACATTGTTCTTTATATGTCAGGAAATACCAGTTGACACCATCAGAGTTTGTAACTCAAGCCCTCCTCCACCCCTTCCGTTTTGTGCCTAGGGCAAACCGCCTGAATTTACAAGATCAGTAACAAGAGTTATAGGTTTTAATTTCTAATGTTAAATTTGACTCAGTGTACTGGCTGATATAAACATCAAAAACATGTTATTTCATATTTTGATGAGCAAATTACAAAACTGATCTTGAATAATAATAAACTAGCATATCTACCTAAACTTATACTCTATCAAAATTTACTAGTGTGAGCAAAAATATGTAAGAAAAAGAAAAAATATGAATTAAACTTTGGATCTTAATAGCAGTAACTTCTACAAAATAGAATGTGGAAAGAACTGGGCAATGGAAAGGTGACTCTGATTCATAATTCACTGAATGATGAAAAGCTTGTTTAGGAAAAAAGTGGAGCATATCTCAGAGAACCATGAATAGGTGCTCTGTCTTGAGGAGGCCATGAGCAGTGGATTCTTATCAGCTCTTCTTCAAGTAGCGGCTTCAGAGGGCTTCCTGTTGTTTGCACTTGGAAAAGACCTCTGTGCCAGTCAGAAAGTGGAGCACGGCTGAAAGCTGGTTAGTAATGAGGACAAATAGACTAGGAAAAAAAAACAGATGACTGTCCCTACTGACTACTAAATATATGAAAGAAACTCTTTAGCCATTCAACATGGTGCTTAGGAGTGTGAGTTCCAGTTTCTTACTAGCTGTGTGACCTGGGTTGATAAATTAACATCAATTCCTGCACCTGCAAAACTGGAATAATAATAATAATAATGATACTTTGAGGCTGCTGCTTGGATGAGTGGAAACACTAAATGTAAAACACTGACATAAAACATGCAGGGAGTGCTCAATAAAAGTTACTTCATTGGCAGAGTCTCCAAAAGCATATGGAATCAGTTTAAAGCCACCACCCTCTCATTTCTATTACATTTAACACAACCTGTCATTTAACACCTACCACATCTCCAGTCTCTCTTTTGACCATGCATTCCAGAGATTTGGAAGGACTAGGGGAGCAGATGTCCCCAAACCACACTTCCCCACACAACTGAGTGAGTACATCATGGCCTTTCCCCACTCAAGTCCCTCACCTGAAACCAGCTGTCAATCTGGCTAAGGCTAGGTTTAAGTGAGCTATTATTTATAGTGTGCTTAGAATAACACTTGGCACATATTAAGTATACAATAAATGTAATAAACATATAAAGGTGGGGAAAGTCATCCAGGCTTTATGCCACACAGGAACGAATCTAGTCATCTTATTTCTACTCTGCCTAAGAGAACTCAGGAGGCATCACAACAACATGCTCTCCGATAACCTCTAAGGTGGAACAGTGAAAGGACAACTCATGAGCAATGGCAAATCAATTGTCTTTATGCTGACAAAATTTCATAAGAATTTGAGACCAAGCACTTGTTAGGAAAAAATATTTTAAATGTTTAGATCTCAGTCTTTATCTACTATAGTTTCTTTTTACTAATCTTATAAATCACTTAGCCACAAAAACTCAAATAAACATTCAAATTATATTTTCAACTCATTGATTTGGGTTTAAATTTTATGTTTCAATTCATATGGACTTTAGCATATTTTTTTAAAGATTTTATTTATTTATTTTCAGATAGAGGAGAAGGGAGGGAGAAAGAACAATGTATGGTTGCCTCTCACATGGCCCTCACTGGGGACCTGCCCTACAACCCAGGCATGTGCCCTGACTGGGAATCGAACTAGGACCCTCTGGTTCCCAGCCCACGCTCAATCCACTGAGCTACACCAGCCGGGCCGACTTTAGCATATTTTTTAAATATTTTTCAAATGGTAAACAAGTGTTCTAGTACCATTTTATGTTATTTAAAAAATAACAATTGATTTGCAAAGCCAGTTTTAAGACAGGCTGAATCTATTTCTAGGTCCTCTGCTTTAACTAGTCTGTCTATTCTTATGATAGTATTAAGTACATGATCTCTTACTTTTATAATATGCTTTAATAATCACTTTATATATCATCTTATCTAGTATATGTGCTGCCAAAGCGAGCACTATATATTATCTTATCTAGTAGGATATGTTTTTAATGTGCCACTACCTGTGGCAGTGATTTCCACACACATGTTAACACGTAATCATGAGAATGTACGCATTTTGAGCGCAGCTCCGTGTAATTGCCGTGTAGGCAAATGTGGATCATATCTGTGGAATGGGAATTCTTTAATAGGAATTTGGCAAAGATGTATCTTAAAAAATTCTGGCTTGCTGACCCCTGCATATTATATTAACCTGGTCCTGCCTGCCACCAGACCTGAATTTACATCCTAATGCCCTGCTAATGAGTAATCTTACCCCTGTTCTGCTTAATCCCATGAATAATCAATCCAATGTAAATATGTCCTAATGCCTCTAATAAAAAACCCGGCTAAGTGACCCACAAGGCCTTTTCCTGAGATGGAGGAATTTGTCACGTGGCCCTGGACTCTCTTTCCCCGCATGTCTCGGTATGAGATTCTTTCACGCATCGAGTTGCGGTCACCCATGGGTATCGGCAGATATGAAACCCCCATGACAACTACCTTGACTGCTTTCCTTGATCAATGTTTCTCTCATATATGGATGTTCTCTCCCTCTCTTTCTTCCTCCCTTCCTCTCTTGAAAAGTAAATACAAAATATTTTTAAAAATTCATATGAAGGTTTGAAAACTTGTATAAATTAGGTATGAAATGCTGGCTCTTTGAGTGCTTAACAAAAATAAGGTATCATTATGAATAAAACTCTAGTCTGCAAAATGTAATAGCTCTTTATGAGTACCTAATCAAAATGGCTTTCAGTTTCAGTTCAAAGTTCATAAATGAACATACACAATGGATCCCTCTGCTTCTGATGAAAACTGGTTAAAAAAAAGAAAAGAAGAACCTCAAAGTTTTCTGTGGTGGAATTTGCTCAACACACACATGTGCACACACATGCACATACACACAAACCAACCCTGACTACTTTTTGTCAATCCAACATCACTTATTCTCAGCTTTGTATGAGAGTTTCTGGATAAATACTATTGTAGACAATTCATTGAGTCTCTCAATTTGGTAATTAACCTGATTATCTCATGTAATTTGCTAACTCTCTAGCCTTGTCATTTTCACAGCAGTGTTGTAGGTAAGATCATTTCCTCTTCTTCCTGATATTCAGTCTGTTGCAATGAAGATTTCATCTCTCAGAGGTATTGGGGAAATCCCTCTCACTTGGTCTTACTTATTTAACTTGTTGAGATCAGGAAAAAAGAACTCTGATTTATCAAGAGCTGCAGGTTTTCTTCCTGCTGCCCCTCCTCTGCCATGTGGTAAGTTGTCCCCTGTCATGGACAGGGCTACCTGCTGTGACTAGGGCTGTTTATATCTAAGGAAATAAGCTGGCTGGTAGCAAGATGCTATTGCTATTCCAATCGGCTCAGCCAACCCCACTGGCTAACAATTTACCCATGTCCCCTCTGACAGCAATGCACTTTTTGTCACAAGGACCACCCATGACTCAGCCAACTGTTAGGGTATTCAGTGGACACTTGATGCCTCTTCATCCTTAAATGATCATGTATTAAGAAGTGGACTGATCTTAAAAACAACATACACATAAAAATTTTTTTCTGACTCCACTCACGTTGCCCTGATCCACACAGTTCAATAAAGGCAGTGTGGTCACTAAATATAGCTCTTTCCCAAAACAGTTCATCTTTTCTTGGCCATGTCCTAGGTAATGATCAGGATCATAGGAGTGAGGAATTATATAGACCTATTTTCAAACTTTGGTGCCAACTATTCCATTCTCACCACAATGCTTTTCTTTCCCTAACCATAGCCTCAGGCCAGCCTGGCAGGTACTCTTTGTTTGGCAACCTGGCCAAAAGGTAGCCTATAGAATTCAAACTCATTCAGCCATCTGAATCTCAGGTTGGGTTGACATGGCCCTGATATCATAAAGATAATAATCACTTAGTTGAGTACACTGGCTCCTCAGTCCATGATAGAGACTGATGTGAGGCAAGGTGATGAGTATAATGCATCTCAACAAATTTTATTAAAATGTCCTTATCCTTCTTGTATCTGACATTCTAGATGAAAGTTCTGGATGTGCAGAGATGCTGATTAGAGAACACTGATTTTGTTGGAGTACAGGGATAGTAACAACTCCAACATCTGGCAAAGGAATGCCTTAAAAACCAGGAGGCACAGATAAGAGAGGGAAATTAATGATCTTTTGTCTTTCAAGACACCATGGAGAAAAAACATTCCATCAGTTACAGTCCACCAAAGAGTAGTAAGCTACTTCCATTTAAATAACTCCCAAATCTGTCATTCCACACTAAATGGGGGAGACCATCACTTGATCACCAGTCTCAATAACTTTATCCAGAATTCAATCAGAAACTTTATGGGTGGCTTCAGCTCCTGCAGCTCCCATGCAAATGCCTGTCAGCACCTCCAAGTGTCTTCCTACTTCCATCCCCACCTCTATCACTGGGTCATCCCATGGGATGGATGAGGGCCACCTGGCAGATGTGTAGACAACTATTACTGGTCAGACAGACTGCCTGCAGGCAATCCCTCTGAATACACAGGCTGAACTAGAATTGGTGAACCTAAGATTCAGCAGTTGGTACACATCGAAGTTACTGTTAACCTGTGTCCCCTGACTGATGCAGGTCATACATGGAGTGAACAATTTGGGGGACTGTTATGGAAGATAGTATTTTACTACACATCCTTCTTTCAGACCAAGGTGGAACTTGTGCAATCTTTAATGCATTGCTGTTCCTGAATTAATTCTTCTTAAAAAGTGGGGATTGATCAGCTGTCTGAGTCTAGGACCCTGGAGATCATGGTTGAAGTCAATTCGGAAGGTTGGGTCCATCTGCTGCTCCATCCAATGGAATCTGATTGATGGTAGTCTTCATTAAATGTTGTATGAGGCAAATTGAGATGTTTATAGGTCTAGTCTCTGTCGATAAGATTAATCAGAATGCCCCACAGAATAGCACACTCATGTGAAAATTGGAGTTCGGTTAAGAACATGTAGAGAGCTAAGGGGTGGTTGTTTTCAGATCCAGCCTGCCAGGGCTCTGGGCCTCTCTGCATATTCTTACTGAGTGTGCTAGACTACAAAGCTCATTCATCTCCTGATATTGAGCAGTTTTTCTAGCTAGCCACATAAGCAACAAAGTAGGCCAAGTCCACCTGAGTGTGATAACCATGTAACTACTTGCTCTCCAGTGGAAGAGGGATCTGCTTTTTTGGCCATTTGCTCTTATGTTTGCTGCCTGCTCAAAAAGTACTTGGCTCTGTCTGGGTTCCTCAGCTGGGAACCAAACCCACTGCCTGTGTAGCATCTACCTGGACCTACTGCATGGCCCCAGAAGGACTTGGGAGGCAAGGAGGACCAAGAAAAATGCCGATGCTTATGCTGCTTCCTGTGCCATGAGTAATAAAATCCCTTGTTTCTGACCAGTGATCTTGTGTCTGCCAGCATGCATGTAATGGTGGCCAGCTTGTAAGCAGGGTAATCGAATATCAGAACCTCCACAGTTCTTTAGAAAACCAACATGCAAATTGAATGGGATATAATTTTATTCTATTTAAGAATCTCTTAACTATCTTCCAAATTTTTAATGTACCTTTATAATTAATAAAAGGTACACTAGCTAGAAAGTAGCTGGACTAAGATTTGAACTGGCAGGATGAATGAAGAGAATGTTTTTAACTACTCTCCTACACTTTTCTATATGTTGATACAGTTTTTAAAAATTGGAACATTTTGCATATCATTTCATATATTTTCTGAGTCTATTTCATGTAATTCTGTTTATAACTCATTAAACATCAAATTTTTCAAAGTTATATTTTCTAAACTGGTAATTACTTAATTTTAATTTGACAAATCTGATCATCTTTCTTCTTAATTTGCATTAAATGTAAATGTTTTTAAAAAACTATTTAATTGTAACATGCCCATGTTTCACATCATACACTATCTTTTGAATATAACAAATAGTTAAAAGTTTGATTCAGCATTAGAAATATAATTTAAAGCCAGTATTACCAGAGTCTTTTCACTGAAAAGTTCCAGAAATCTAGAGGCAAGAGTTTACAAAGTAAAAATACAATCTTTAAGTTACTTTCTTCCAAATTATAATTTATAGGATGTGCTGGCTTTAAAATCATCCCTGTGCAACCATTTACTAGTTAACCTGCAAGAGAAAAAGACAAATTTATAAATCATTTCAAAGTGTTATTGAAATGTTTTCTGAAATATGAAAGGGAAAATATGACTTACAGATTCTATGTATGAGTGCAAAGTAAGTCAAATTCACGAGACTTCTGCTTCATCTCAACCCAAGCTTGTCTACTCTTTCTCATTTTTTGCTCCTACCCAGTCATTTACAGTATTTTTTAAAAGATTTTATGTATTTATTTTTAGAGAGGGGGGAAGGGAAGGAGAAAGAGAGGGAAAGAAACATCGACATGAGAGAGAAACATCAACTGGTTGCCTCTCAAATCCACCACGACGGGGGGCAAAACCTGCAACCCAGGCGTGTTCCCTGACTGGGAATGAAACCTGAAGCATTTTGATTCATGGGGCAATGCCCAACAAACTGAATCACACCAGTCAGGGCCATTTACACCACTATTTTGACAACTGACCTACCCCAGACTGAGGGCACCAGTTTATGAACACATAAAGGATATCTATCCCAAATTCCCATCACTTTCCTTTAGCCCTCTCTTTAGTTGCTAGGTATTTATACAAAATATTACACATCTACCCCCATTTTTAAAATTTTTCACCAGTTATTAAATCCACCTCCTTTGCACAAACACCTATAGGTTGTGACTTTTCCCTTACACACAAATTCTGATTACTGAATGGACTTTTTAGGAACATTTCTTAGTCCTTCAAAACACTCAAGGCCTCCATCTAGAGTTGAATACATCTTGATCTACCTCTTTACTTCCTCTAATTATACTTTCTTTTTGTCAACTTTAAAGACAATTTTAAATTGTGTTTCTTATCCTCATGTTCTGAAATCTGATTTTGAAATAAACTTCCAGAACATAATTCATCTGTAAGTTGGGGGATTTCCAGAATTTTATATTAAAATATAGAAAACCTCAAGTGGCATGATAATGAAAAATGGACAAGGCATAAATATTTCATATTACAGATTAAGTCTATCGTTTAAAGTGATAAGGAACATGTCAAATATTGGCAAGCATTTTTCCAGTTGGGGACATGGCTTTGAGGCAGATTGACCAATACTTCAAATCAATACCATTATTCTTTAGTATGTGAACATGGATAAACTCCTTAACCTCCTCTCTCTTGGGTTATTCATCAATAAAATGTGGACAACTCTTACTTCACAGGGTTGGATGCTATATAAATGGCGCCTTGCCTGGTACCTAGCTATTACCACAGTGGTTTGAGTAAATCTGAGCTGTTATTACGATCAGAAATTTAGCAGAAAACTTATCACAAGGATATGATGGAATATGGGTTCTCCTTCATTCTTACTCACTTGGCCACTTTTCCACATCACAAGAATGTAAAAAATCTGCTCCATAATTGGGAGACATAGCAGTTTTGCAGATACAGACAACAGAGAAAGACAAAGAAAAGTCTGTGTGACTGACAAGTATAGCCAGTGACAGTATGAGAACGAACTCTGCCATAAATTAACTCCATTAGATTTTTAGCAAAAACAGACACTTTTCTATTATGTGAAAGCCCTGGCACTATTTGCTCAGGGATACTCCACACTCCAGTGCCCTGGAACAAGCGTTTACTCGCCCTCACAGGGGACATCTTCTGGGCCACACAGGGAGCTATGCTGTTTTCATGTATCATCTCTCACTGTGTCTGCATCTGCCCTTTGAAGTAGGTATTATTTTCACTATTTTAAAAAATTAAAACAATACAAAAAAAAAAACATCTTGAAAAAATAATCATAGCCAAAAGAATTCTAGGCCTCATAATTTTGAAATAGCTCTCAGTACCCTGAAATCTTTCCTAGAAATATAAAGTGTTTGTAAAAATAACCTCGAATATGCAGACAACTGTAATTGAACAACAATAAAGTAAAAAAAAAAGACAACTCTTATATTTTATAACCTTCATTATGCTCTTTTTTATTTTTTTCATTTAGTTCAAAAAATACTTAAAATAGCCTATTTCTGTGGCAAGGACATCATTATTATTCATCTACCACCTAATTAGCATTATGTACTCATTTTATATTACACTTCAGCTCAAATTCAGTTTTAATCTTGGCTACATTTCATAAGCTATCTTTATTTCTACGTGCATCTTGTCAACAAAAAGTTCTAATTAACTTTTTTCATTGTGATTTCAAATCCATAACAGAGGGGGAAATAGTTAGCATACTTCCACGTAAAAGTATGTTAGTAGTCAGAACTTAAGTCTGGGGTTTCTAAAGTTGTGATTAGAGATTAATCTAATTCATAGATGAAAGATAAAATCATGATTAAGAACATGCAATCAAGATTTTCTTAGTTCTTCTCTGAAGCTCTCCATTTGTTCAGAAACACTATGGAAATACACAATTGCAAAAATGGGCAATATTAACCCAAACTATATGTGAGATAACAAAACAGACATAGAAGAAACCAGCACACCAGGCAGTCAAAACCGTGCTCAAGATCCCTCACCCAAGCTATACTGAATCTGCCTCCCCACGTGACCTCCTCTCTTCTGTCCCCGTGAGAACTCTGCACTTCGCTGTAGACCCTGAAAGACAAGAAGGCTGGAGACACCGTGCGAGAGCAGAGCCATTGTCCCAAACCACCCTTGAAAGCCCTGGAAACCTCACAGACTGGGTGCCAGGTTCTTTTATCAGAGACACATGTGAATAGCTGTGTATTACTCCTGACTCTGAACTACAGTCAGAACCACATAGCCAGAGCAGGAGAAGATCTCAAAGCAGCAGCCCTATAGATCCAAACTATGTTAGTACATACTGAGAAAATAGAGCAAGGCTACTTTTTTGTTTTGTTTTGTTTTAATTCTCAATGTGATGCGAAAGGGTGGGTATTCCAGCAGCCTGGCACAAATGTCTCACTTTCTCATTGACTCTGCACTAACCAGCCTTTTTAAAATTACAACCCACTCTGAACTTGATCCCATTGTGTTCCTGTATAAATTTTTAGCACTTAGCACCTGCTGAAATACTATGTAATTTTTACATATTATGACTAGAATTTTATTCACTGATAATTCCAAAGAACAGAAGACAGTGCCTGACACATATCAGGTTTCTATGGAGTGTTAATTTTGTTAAGCAGTGAAGTGCCTAGGAAGGGAACAGAAGACAGGTTAAAAACACAGGAAGAAATGTCAGCCCCAAGAACCTACACTTGGAGAAGAACCAAATATGTGGTTGGAATGACAGACTGGAGACAAATAATGACTGTTTTCCATCCAACAGGCAGAGAGACATAAACAGCTCATAATCTAAACCCTGTTGTCTTTACAACTGTCTCTAAGCTTAGAATAAAAGCTCCTTCTTATTCTTTGACCTACATCTACCATTCCAGCCATATTTCTGGTTCTTCTCCAATTGAGGGGGAGGGAGAAGACGATGGTCTAGCTTACCAACTGCCCAGGGTAAGAGAGGGTATTTGAATCCATTCAACAATTGGCTTCTCCATGTCTCCTTCCCCACCACCCTGCACGAATTCACAGAATTATATACAGAATTCTCAAAGACCCGCCATCTTATGTATTCAACTCTGGTCCTCTCCCAACCCAACACACATACATACACAAACACGTACACACACACACACACACCACAGTCTATTCTTCAGCCACAGCAATTCTGCTCATCATTATAATGCTCAATGGAAGATACAGGGCCAAACTTCATCGATCAAGGATTTTAGCCACATCAACTCTTCCCAAATACATCTAAAATTCAGCGCAATCACAACCAAAATCTCAAGTCTTTTTTTTTTAAGAACTTGGCAAGTTGATTCTAAAATCTATATGAAAGAAAAACTTCAAGAACAATCAAGATATTTCAAAGAAAATAGAGTAATAAGGGAGAACTAGCCTTTCTTGATATCTAGAAAAGTTTTAAGTGATTAATATACTGTAGTTTCAGTGTAGAAATAAATTGATTAAAAAGGATTAAGTCTGTAACTATTCAAACCTGAGCATTTGTTACAATTTCACTTAATATTTTTAAAAAGTAGAGACAACTTAAATGTTCTATCTAAGGGGAATGGTTAAATAAATCATTCTATATGCCATAAAATATTATAGATAGGAAAGAATGTCTATAATATAACTTTAAGAAAAACGTAAGTTATAGTATGATATATATGTATACATAATATGTATGAATATATGTATGTATGCACATATAAAATATGCATGTATGTATACTATATATGTAATATGCTGCATTTTATAAAATAATAACAGTACAAACAACAACAATAACAAAACCAAATGTGTTTGTTAAAAACATCAGGGAATACACTACATTGTGAACAGTGAGGTTTGGGAAGAAAGGATTTCACTTTTTATTATATATAGTTTTGTGTTATCAAACATTTTAAATAAGGAACATATTTCATGTTTTACTTTTGTAATTGTATGCATATTTGTACATGCATCATGGGATCAAATTTAAGGCTATTAGAAATTACCCGCTGTCTAAGTCTCACATCCACTCTGTCAAATATATTAATATTCAATTTATAAATGAGAAAAAAGTCAAAAGATGATCCATTAAATGGAATTGGAATGCTTAAACATCAGAAAAATGATAGCAGTCTTTATATGACAAGCAACTAGAACACTACGTGGTACATTTTGTATGTCTCAGGAACTGCTCAAGGTCGTCAATAACAGTAAGATTGTTTCTAGAGACCAGAAATCCAAGCAACTAGTTTGCAGCTTTCTCCTCTCACACCTATACAGGTGAGCCTCTTGCTAGACACTACTCAACCACTAGGTGCCACAGCTTTTTGGTCAGCAAAACTACAATGAGTTTGAGAAAGGTTCTAAAACAAATTAGCCAGCTGTAGCCACAAATTCTGAAGCAAATATTTTGAAAAAAATCTACTTTTATTTTTTTAATTACTTTATTGTTCAATTACAGTTGTCTGAATTTTCTCTCCTGAAAAAATTCTACTTTTAAAAGAATGGTTTACACAATTGAATGTATAGGTCCTCCAAATAATTATGTTCTGTGACTCAAGTTCCCATGCAAATTGAAAATAATAAAGGGCATTAAAACTAACAAGGTAATCACTCAGTAACCTACTTTAAATGGTGTCTGCATCAAGCCATTCAACTTCATTATAGAGTATCTTTTAAATAATTATTATCACAAAGAAAACTTTAAAACATAACTTGAATTCAGTGGCTCAAAAATTAATGAGCAACCCAGACTTCTGCATTAGCTTTTCAAATGCTGAATACTTTGCCTGCATTGATGGAAAAACACACCCCATAATCCTCAACTTAGTAATGACTGCAAGGTGTCAATTTACTGAATATAGTGATTAGTGTTTAGAAAACACAAAACAGATCATGATGTCAACGTGTAGGCAAGGTCACTGAGAGAGGATGGTAAAGGCAGGTAACTGGAATACTTGTACTTTGTCTAGACAACATTAATTGCAAAAAAAAGAAAAAAAACCTGTGTTTTCACTTTTGTATGAAGATACTTTTTATAAATGTTTCAGAAA
This sequence comes from Micronycteris hirsuta, assembly GCA_004026765.1. Classification (NCBI taxonomy): domain Eukaryota; kingdom Metazoa; phylum Chordata; class Mammalia; order Chiroptera; family Phyllostomidae; genus Micronycteris; species Micronycteris hirsuta. The sequence continues at coordinate 2,619 of PVJI01010684.1, read as the reverse complement.
CTTTAAATGCTAAAACTCATTGTTTTTAATATTTCTGTGCATAACTATTTTTCACTGAGTGTCTACCTGACTTGGCATCTCTTCTTTTCTGACTGCATCTCCTGAGTGTCATTTCTGGAATGAGCTCCTCTATTGTAGATCTTGTACTTTATTTAGACTTCAATTCCTTAAGACAACCTCAAATGATTATATAATTGAGCACTGCATCAGAATCTTTATTGACTCTTAATGTAGTGTGATGTTTAATCTATCACCCATGTGATTATGCAAGTGATAGTAGGAGAAAGATCAGTGTGGGGGAGGGGAACTGTGATTTAGGAGCAAACAACAATGGTCTAGGGCAGAAATTCTCAATCTGTGTGCTACGGCACACTGGTGCACCCAAGAAATTTTAAAACATGCAATACTTGACTATTTAGTCAGGGGCACTGACCTATTTTCCCTTAGACTATCAAATACCAAAATGACAACAGACAACCAGACAATAGCCATTTGGTATGAACGAATCAATATTATACCTATTTTTTGTCAGGTAGGCAAAAATCCATTTTTTGGTGTGTTGCAGAATTTTAGTAATTAGTTTATGTGTGCCATAAGATGAAAAAGGTTGAAAATAGCTGGTCTAGGATTTTGTAAATTAGTCTGCAAGGACATTTTAAAGAATGTCTTTCTCCTAGAGTTTGAGTTACTGTCATTCACACTCCAATGGGGAAATCAAATTCCTCGAAATCCAATTTCCCAGGTAGAAATCCAATTCTCTAAGTCTTCCCTTACTTTGTAATGATGCTCTGGTCTCCACACTGATTTAACAGGAAGGTAAAAAGAAATACAAAAATAAAACACCAGATCTTCTTTTATGACTCCAAAAACGCCTGCTTTTCAAGTGTATATAAGACAAAATACCACTTATAGTTTATTTCATCTAGACAGATACCAAATCAATGTGAAACATTAAAAAGAAAGACTTTTCACCTAGTATATTGGCTCTGGAACACTAAATAAAATACACTTAATAAGCTAAAATACTTGAAAATTTTAAATATGAAAAAAGTTATATAGAAAGATAGTAAAACCTGAGTTTTAGCATTTAAAGTTTTTGAAACATAAAAAAATGAATATTTTATATTAGAATAGTGAAATAGCCATGAGAAATTAAATTTTACATACTGATTGCCCACTAAATGCGAAGCACTATATATACAAAACATGTACACACATATATATGTAAATATATTTACATGTCTATATACAAATGCATATGTAATATACATACACATTTACTATAGGCGATAAAATATAATTTCAGCCTCAAAGTAATAATTTTACTTATTTCCAATTTTCTAGGTAAGAGATTAAGGGTTTATGATTTCTAATTTTATAAAACACTCTTTTTCCTTTAAAACTGTGCAAAATAGATTATAATTGTACACCAAATCCATTTAAAAGAACTATGAGAAAGTCAACATAACAAGTTTCCTTAGGCACAGAACGAAAGGGAAAACTAACAAAACTGAAACAGGTTCTACATAGATGAAACCAACATTTTTAAGATCTAAGTCTGGACATAATTTAGTAAAGATTCCTGAAGTCAAAGCTGTTTACAGAAGGACTTCGATTTGTGACAAGGAACATGCGCGCTGATGCTCAACAATGCATTCTCGTTTGCTAAACTTAAAATCTAAGCTTCATGGAGATGATAATAGGAAATTATGGTTGTTCAAAAGTGAATTCCTCAAAATGGTACTTTCAATCAGTTTATTCCAAGATACTTGTAAATATTACGAAGATGACAGCCTTCCTTCATGAAGCTTCGTTAGCGTCCTTAGTATCTCTTCCTTATTGTTACAGAGATGTGTCCCTCACTTACTATGAGTTTCCATGGCTGCAACATGGTTTGTACTCATTTCACACTCCTTACACACAGTGGCTGCTTTACACAGGCTCCAGCAGAAGCAACACCTGCTTGAGTGTGGTTGGTAGGGTAATAATATGGGTGTAACCATTTATAGTTTTAATTTGAACATTTTACCCAAAATCTCATATGGTGTGCTTGAGTGTGATACTATTGTTACAGAATTACAGTCTTAGCATTTTGTAACAGAAAAGAGACGTTATTTGTGCCAGAACCTGTAGTTTGGGTACAATCGTCCTTTGATAGGAAAGCACTGGGAAACTTTTTACTACTTACATCTACTAAATACCTACCATGTGCTGAGCCTTGTACACATATCAGTAAAGTGAGGTACTAGATTACCTCTGACTGAAAAGGATGAAGTTTAAGACTTGATTGATTTATTACTTAATAATAAATTATTTATTATTCAACAATATTTAATGCTTCACATGAATGGAAATATTCAACAAAAGTAATGATCCCACTTGCTCATAAATGAACTTCGGTATGAATTTAAGGGCAAGGTGCTGTTTGGTGGGTTAACCCTCTTTGCTGGGGAAACGAAAAGGGAGAATTTAGCTGGGAGTGCTCTTCTCTATGTATTTATTCCTGGATCTCTATTTCTCCCCTCAGTCATGCTGCAACATATTTCACACGGCTTTAACTTGGAACAAACACCAACTTAAAACTTCAATTTGGAGAACATTAAAAATAGACTGAACATA
>PVJI01010683.1:0-59993 GCA_004026765.1 Micronycteris hirsuta | reverse complement strand
GGGCTTAATGTTCTCTGCCCTGAAGTGCTGGGTGGCTGCCTTGGAGGCGACTCAGCACGTCCATTGGAGGGGATGCCACAGGACGTTGCTGGAGGGGCGGTGGAGGTGGGAGACTGGCAACGCATGGGTGGGCGTTGCACCCATAAACGGATGACTCTTTGGTATTTCCCCCTTCCTTGAAAAGCCAAATCAGCCTGTTCTCCCCTCCCCTCCCGGTTAACAGATAACCCTAGGGAACATAACAATTTGGAAGATCTTTTTAAATTTGTTTCCACAAATTTCCAAAAGTAGCAAGAACACTTGCACAGCATTACCCAGGGTGCTTGTCAAAGGTTCAGGTCCCACACTCACCGCAGACCTACAGAATCGGCATCTGCTGCTGGGGGTGGGGCTAGCGGCCCGGAAGATTTGGGGTGGGGGAGGAAAGAAGGCTGAGAGGCTCTGCAGGGGGCTATGAACTCCTCCAGCCCAACCTGTTTCCTCATGGTTGCAAGATGCAAGGCTGGCCCCAGGTCCCACACTCGGGGATTGATCATTGTATCCTTGGGCAACTCAGTTGTCACCGCTCCAGTGCTGGTGGACATAGGCTTTGGAAGTGAGTGTCAGGTGCAAAAAAAAAAAAAAAAGGATTCCTGGAGACTTGCCTTGTCCTCTGCATTAAACAACCCAAGACGGTACACTGTTGTTTGCAGAGGGCCTCTGAGCAAGCAGTTTCTGAGCTTTAAGAGCAAAGCTGTAGAATTCGAGTGGGCTTAAAAATCTGGTTCCTCCCACCGCTTCCCAGCAAAACAACGTTGGACGCACGCAGCTCCTCTCTGCACCTCAGGGTCCTCAACGGTAAAAAGAAGGTAATAATGGAGCCGTCCTTCTGGGCGGATAACCTGAGATTACATGTGTGCACATGCGCGTACACACAGGCACACATACGCACGTGCCAGCAGGTGAGCGGGTGCACACAACGTACGTACACACGCAAAGGTACGTGTGTGCGAGCACGTATGCTTACAATCACGTGCGTGCGCATGCGGAGTACGCCGCAAAATTCCGAGCACATAGGACCTGCTAAATAGCTGCTATTGTTGAAAGCTCACTATCTACTAAGCACAGTGCTGAGAGCCGTAGCTGTTTTCCCGTAGCTGTTTTCCCATTTAATCTTCACCACTACCCTGCGTGGTAAGTACGCATTTGTCCCGTTTTGCAGAGGAGGGAACTGAGACTCGGAGATGAAGTACCTGGGGCAAGGTTAAAGAAGCAGAAGGTTGGAGCCACTGGTTTATTCATAAAATATCGACCGCTGTCTGTGGGCCAGGCTCTATTCTAGGCATTGGGGACTTTGTGGTGCACGACACAGACCAGACTCCTGGTCTCCTGGCAAACGCGTCTCGCTGGGGGAGATTTGGAAACAAGATTGTCTGCCTGCGGAGCCCACAGGTCTGACCGCTGCTCGCACTGCCTCCTTGATGGGTAATGAGTCTTATCATCACTGCCAAGGACGCAGCCGGCCTCTCCCAGCTCCTGTCCCTGTGTCTGGGTTCCTGGGATTCTGTGCTTGGTGAGACTGGCTGAGAACTCTGATGGGTGGAGGGGGCAGGTTGAGGGTGAGGTTCGCAGGGTCTCCCAAACTATGAGTAGAAACAGTACCGACTTTACAGTCGAATCTAGCCTTTGCAGCCTCTGATTCCTGAAAACATTTTCCAAAGTACTTTGAACCATCCGCATCACTGGTGGGGGGGGGGACGGGGGGGGGCGGCTGGCGGGCAGGGGGAGGCCCCCTGACCCACATCCTGTCTGGAGCAGAAGGGAGGCAGGTGGGGATGGGAACTTGGGCTCCCTCTAGCGAGGCAGGGGGCAGTGCAGAGGACACCTACGTCCTAGGCACAGGGCAGCCTCTGCAGGACTTCCTCCTCATCAAGAAGGAGGTAATGGGGTGGAGTGAGTCCTGGTCAAAAATGGCACCTAGCTTATTCTTCCAAGGTCCTCACCACTGAACCTGAACTTCCTCCAGCTGTGCACATGCAGATCCATGGGGTCTGGCCCCATGTCGCACCCCTCAGCCTCTTTACCATCCTTTCTTTGCCACACCAAGCCCACACTGTTTCTCTTGCTGGGCCTGCTGGGTTGGGCTTGCCCCCCAGCCCTGCCTAGCTGGGGTTGTGGGGGGTCATGGCAGAGATTGGTCCTGAGCCCCATTTCCAGGCTCAGCTTCGCCTCCTGGGAGCCACCCCTCAGTAATTTTTGAGCCACTTCACATTCTCACGTTTGCAAACTATTGCTGAGAGATGCCTGGGCTCTGCTGAGTTGGCAGAGGCCCCAGCAGCAATGCGGGGAGCAGACCCTGGCCGGTGTCACTTTGAATGAGTCGAGTGACTCAGATCTGCAGTCTCCTTGTCTGCAAATTGAGACAAAATGCTGAGGATAAAAGTGAGTAAAGCAATTTGGGAAGTATAGTGCACGTGCTGGTACGGCATAGTATTTTTATTATGTTTGAAACCCGGAAGGGAGCTGAGATGCCTTATCCTTTAAGACATTGAGGACATTTGCCAGAGTGTCCCCTCGCCCTGTGGCGGCCCCTTCCTCTCTCATCTTTCTGCTGTATGTCAGTGTTTCGGGGCAGGGGTATCGGTAGGGTAGGGCTTTGCCCAGTCACCTGGCCCTCTGGGCACCTGCCTGCACTCAGTTAGGCCTTTTTAGGGACCTGCTTGGTTTCCTATGTGCCCTGGTCCTCTTCTCATCAAATCCATTTGAATTCGTAATCCAGTCTCTTTTTTAAATTTTCATTATTTAAAAATCTGACAAGTCTTCTTGTGTGGAGCCAACTCCATGGGAGGTCAGAGGGGACAGGATGTGACTTCACAGCCACACAGACAACCTAAGTGATATCAGTCATGCATCTTCCTACGTTCTTTAGCTCCTTCCAATACCTTGAGGCCAGACAAGGAAACTGAGGCACAGACGGGGGACAGGTCTGCTCACCACCGCTTTGCCCACAGGAATGTAAGGGTGATGCCCAAGTAAGAGGAGCTGCCATCCCGCAGCAGAGAGATAACCTGGGGAGGGGACACGGGCAGAGGGTCCCATGGCTTTCCTATCGTTGGCAAGCTGACTGGCCAGACGGAGAAAAAGTGACAACACCTACCCAGAAAGCCACAGGGTCCCCTCTGGCATGCCTATCGCCTCTCTCTCTTCCTGGCACGAGCCAGCTTGGCACTGGGCTTGACTTTCCTGTAAGAGTTGAGTTGGTTTCACCATCTGAGGCACTGGGCATGGTGACAAGGGGCAGTTTTCTCAGATCTGCAGTGAGCATCACACCAGAGCATGGGAAACAGCCCCCACGCGGCACCCCACTGCGGGCTCACTGCAGACACCCCACTGTCTCCTGCCTGCCCATCAGTCATCCTGGCCTCCGCCGGCCCCTCCTGGCACTGACGTAATTACCAGTGTGAGGATAAATATTTAAAGGGACTCTTATTTAACCAGCAAATGCTTCCTCTCTGAGTTCCCTCCACCACTGTCTCCGGATGGATTTCTAGAACGATTGTTGTGACTTAGACCCAGAGCAGCCTGTGGTTTGGCCTTGGTCTTGTGACTGTTCTCTCCCCCCACGCTTGTTGGTGGGTGGCCTTAAAGGTAGAGGTGACAGGTCCATCTGGCCTGGCTGTGAACATCAGGATCAGCTCCCCTGTCACCAGATGTTAGGGGACAGGACCCTGACTGGTAGGTGAAGGAGAAGGAACCACAGAAGCAGAAGGGGCTGAGCACCCGTGACTAATTATTCCTTTACTATTTCTGACACCCGCCTGATGCCACACAGGATTTGGGGTCATTTGTGAAAGTGTATGTAGTAAAATATAAAATGCGAGTGACCCAAAATCTGAAGGCAGTATGGAATGTAGGTTAAAAATGCAGGCTTTCCATTCTCGTTCCCACTATTGTGGGAGAAGCAGCTGCTCTGGGCAGGGCTCTGTCTGTGCGGCCCCCATAGAGGGACGCTGCACTACTCTGAGGTTAGCACTGAAAGTGTTTCTGGAGTCCCCTCCAGGGAAGCCAAGACTGTTGGTCACCTGCCTGCTCAACGCCAGCATTGACTGTGGTAGTTAGGCGGGCTTATTCTCATTTTAAAGATAAGGAGAGAGAGGCTCTCAGGGAGTTAAAAATAACTGCTCTACCTGCACCAGTCCTAACGAGTGGTGCAAGCCTGCGGGCTCCAAAACCTTGGTCTCCCTTCCTCTGCGTCTCAGCATCACCCCAGGGTCAGGGGCCTCTCATCCCATCATCGGAGTCCTCAGCAAGCCCGCGTGCCTGCACTGTGCCGGGATCTGAGGGAGAATGGAGTTCATGCGCTGCCCCGCGCACTCCAGGCCTGGGGACAGAAGAGTGGACCGCAGAGAAGCCTTTCCAGTCCTGTTCTCTTGGGGACCCCGTGTCCAGTGAGAGAGGCCAATGTTAGACAGACAGACCCACCATGGGGTCCCCACTTACAGCAAATCAGGACAGTGCTGTATCCTGTGTGAGAGGAGCCGGGCGGCGTGAACCGGGGTGGCATCTCGCAGGCCTCCACAGCGCTGCTGAGCAGCCTGGGCACCGTTTGGAGGGCAGGGGGATGTCCTTGGTGGACTGTGAATGAGGGCGCAATGAGGCAGGTTTACTCTGAGAAATGGGTCGATCTGAGAGATACAAAGGAAGCAGACGTGACCAGAGCTGGGGATCACTTGGATAGAGGGGAACCTTGGGTGGATACGGAATGCGACCTTCTTTGGAAATAGGGCCTTTGCAGATGCAATTAGATCAAAGCGAGCTGGAGTAGAGCAGGCCCTGTTCCAATGACTGATGTCCTTATAAGAAGAGAAAAGGGGGACACAGAAAGGAAGAAGACCACGTGAAGATCGAGGCCGAGGTTGGGATGATGTGTCTACAAGCCAAGGAATGCAGGCAACCGCGGACGGCTAGGAGACAGGCAGGGGCCGGTTCTCCCCCCACCCCCTCCAGGAGAATCCTGTTCACACTGTGAGCTCAGACGTCTGCCTCCAGAACTGTGAGGGACGGAACGTTTGTTCCTCTGAGCCACCTAGTTTGAGGTGGTTTGTTACAGCAGCCACAGGAAACTGATACGGAGGGGCTGAGGAGGAGGCAGGAGTCAAGGATGACTTCCCGCATTGTGACCGGAGTGTCCAGGAGGCTGAGGATGTGGTTTGTTGAGCTGGAGAACATGGGAGACACCGGCTGGCCTGTTTGCAAAGAGCAGGGCCCTGAGGAACCGGGACGCAGGACAGGTAGATTGCGATGGGAAAGTAGGAGGAAAAACAGCATCCGGAGTCACTGGAACCGATGAATTGGGGCGGCGGCCCTCATGGCTGCCCTTGGTGGGGCTGCGTCCTGCTGCAGTGACGCTGGGAGGAACAGAAGCAGCCAAGAGACGTAAATTAGTCTGTCTTCCGGGGTGTTCTGGGGGTCAGCCAGCGTCTTACCTGTGGCCTCTGGTGTCTGGTTTAAACTGGTTCTTCTTGTTCCATGATGGCTCAGTTAAGGGGACCCCATGGCGCTCCAGGACTAAGTCCGGCTCTGAGCAGTGGGGCCGGAGAAGGTAGGATGGGGCAGGACACGTCAGCGGGTAACGGTGCGGAAGCATGTGGGGGCATCGGATGGAGACAGGGTGGCTTCAAGTACCAACTTGGTCTCTTGCCATTTTTTCCCTGGAAGCACCTGCAGCTGCACTCCCCTCGGCCCCTGGCCAGTTCTGTCGCAAAACGGAACTGATCTTCCAGCCCCAGCTGGGACTGTAGACCTGCTGACGTGGTTGGGTGCAGGGGCACCGAGACCCTGCCATCAGGCGCCAGGCCCTTGACACAGGTGAGCCTGAGCCCCTCCAGCCAACAGTGCTGATGCATTTCTCTTGGCTCTCAGGCATCATTTTCTAATCATTATAGAGGGGAGAAGCCAGGGCGCCCCGCTACGAGAGAACTCGGGAGCCGGCGTGCTGCCAGAGCAAGGCAAAGCCTCCCTGGAGACCTGGAACAGGATGATTTTTTCCTAAGACTCAGAGGAAAGATAAAATCTGACTTGATTCCTAGGAAATTGCCTTTTTACCCACCTGTGTAAGCGTGTATTTAAATGCTAATATTTTTGGCCTGCTGGGACGCCACATTTATTTTCTTCCTGAGCAGCTACAAAAATCATTTATTTATGAGAATTCTGGCTCCTACCCTCTCTCCTGACTTCCTCACTCTCATCTCCACCTGCCAGCTGGCTGTTTCTCTGCTCAGGACAGAGGAGACCTGTCCCCGTCTCCATCCCCAGACTTGACCCTCTCGATCCCTTTCCTATGCTGCTGCTAGAGCCGCTGGTGGCTTTTGACTCCCTTAAGTCCCTCACATCAGTCACCTGGCCCTTTGACCCCACCTCCAGCCCTGGGGCGAGTCACCAAATCTGACTGAGCCTACACTTCCTCATCTGTAAAATGGGTCTAATGAACAGTCCTACCAAACCCATAAGTTTGTTATAAGAGCGGGTTAATCCACACGCAGCACCCAGCACAGCGTCTGGTAACGGTGTGTAACAAGTCATGGTCATTGTGTTTATAGTGACTGGGACCCACCCCGACCCCGTCATGGAATCTGCCCTCTTCCTCTCACCGGTGGTTCTGTTTTGAGCTGTTCAGTGAGCTCAGAGGGGGCGCAGTCCTGCTGATTAGAAGACAATCATTGATCACTGTTCACTTCAGAGCAGCTTCATGCTCTGAAATCCCCTCCCTCGTGAATCTGTTTGCTTGTTTATGGCCTGAACACCCCTCCCCGACTCCACCTCTAAAATGCAGTTTCCACAAGAAAGGGATTTTGTCTCATTGACTGGCCTGTCCCCAGTGCCTGGCATATAGTGGGATTCTGTCATTTCAGAAGGGGAGACACCTAGACGGGGCTGGTTTTTAGGCTACTGGCCCCCAGCTTCGAAGATGCCCTTCTGCGCCCTGCTCGGTGACGCTGGGCCAGGACCCTGTGAGCTGTGAGCCACAGTTCTGCTTCGCCAGCAGCCCCAGACAGCCCTGTCCGGGGGGGAGAGGGGGGATTGCAGGCATGTGGGCGGCGGGGGGCAGGGGGAAGCGGGCTTTGTTCCAAGCAGCTTCCTGCTCCCCCTGGGCCCCCACACTCTCTGCCCTGCCGCTGGCAGGAGGTGCCTGCCTAGGCAATTGGTTCCAGCTTCTACTATGAATTTTTTAACTCCCAGAATCAGCATCATGGCTCCGCTTCACGGAGAACTGAGACCAGCATGAGCCAGCCAGCACCTCAGAGCCTGGGTCTTAGCCTCGCAGGGGACCCGCCCCTGCAGGATTGACGGTTCTGAGTATCCCGGTTCTCTCCTTCGTCTCTTCCCCGTGCTCCACACCCAGCACGGAGCTGCCCCTGCGGTCACCGCCTCTGAGTCTTCAGTTCCCCTCCTAGCCTTTTCATCTTCCAGTACCTGCTGGACAAGTGTTGACACATGATTCTCTGCTAACTGGCTGGCGGGCTTGCCTCTCCTGGCTGCATGGTGACCGAATCTGTGCCAGGCCATGCCCCTCCCCACCTCCCCTCCCACTGCACCCCCCGGCCCCGACCATTGGCAGAGAGGGAGCTCCTGCCAGGGTGAATGTCTCCATGCTCTCTTCATGACACATCCAGGGACGGGGGTTATGACCGTAACGGGCAGCTGCCTGTTTCTTGCACTTTCAAGCCAAACTCTTTCTTCCTCATGCTGCCAGCTGCTCAGATTTCAAACCCTGCGAGATACGAACTAAGTTCCCATGATTTTAAAGTCAAATGTCAAATGGTCTTGGATTCAAATCCAGCCTCAGCTGTGTGGCCGTCTCCAAGGCACTTTCCCTCTCTGGGCCTGTTTCCTCCTCTGTGGATGGGCAACATAACCGTGCCTGCCTCCTCAGGGGTAACTTAAGGATTAGGTACATGGAAAGCAGGTACTGTGCTTAGACCTGCCCAGAGAAGGCACCCAGAGGGTTCTGCTGTTCTCGTTACCATTTCAAGGGCAGCCTTTCACCCTTCCAGACGACAGCATGCGTGTCCTCTCTCAGCCTTGTGCCCAGAGAGGCCGCTGCGTCCTCCTGGGCCCGGAGGCCATCTGGAGCCCCGGCTGCCTCTCCTGCCCCTGGATCTGGCAGCCGAAGATGCCTATAGATAGTTCCAGGCGGGGAGAGAAGTCTGCCTTCCCAGGCCCCTTTGGCTGCTGCACATCTGTGACAGGGAGGCTAATTACAAACCTGCTAATGGCCTGATCTCCCCGGTGCCACCGGAACGCTCCGTTAGCACATGGCCTCGCTCGTTCTTCGTTTGCAGTCACGTGCTCCTTGAGCAGAGAACAGTTCTCCCCTATGTTCTCCTCGTACGAATTTAATGCTGGCACAACTTGCCTGCCTTTGCCGAGAATGTCCTTGGCATGCTAAACACCTCGCCCACATTTCTGGGGATTTTGCTCTGCGACGTTTTGCATGCTGCTGACCCTCTCTGGGCCAGAGTCGTTTATCTAAGACCGAGTCTGAACACTGGGTGCCTTGCTGAGATCAGAAGGGAACGTGAAATGCTGAATGTCTGAGTTACGACTGAGGGAGATTAAAACTGGAGCTTCGGCGCTGTGATTTCCAGGGATGCTGAAGTATTGTCTGCATGGCTCTGCTTGTGGAGTTGTTGTAGGGGACAGAGGCAGGAGTGACTGCCACCAACAGTGACTGCAGGAGGAGCAGAGGTCATGACCTTTGCCACTGATACTAAGCCCAGTGACTTATTTAAACCTCCCCAAATCCTGTGAGCTAAGGATTACTATCCCCATTTTTTCAGAAGAAGAAAAGCTGAGGCTCCCTTGCTTGTTCAACAGCTGCTAACTGCAGACCTCAGAATCCCAGGTCTGCCTTTGGCCTTGGCACTAGCTGTTCCCTCCACCCTAACAGTCACCCCCTTACCCCTGAGAGCTGCAGGGCTGGTTTGGGGTCTCCGAGGAAATGTCACTTTTATAGAGAAGCCTTCCTCGATGGCCCTGTAAAGTAGGAGCCCTGGCACTCTCCTTCCACTTGGCTTGCCTTTCCTTCGAAGCACAGTCCTGTCCGTAGACACAGCCGTCGACGTAACCCGTGTGCCCATTGAAGTGAGCACCACGCGCCCAGGGACGTGGCTTTGTCGGCCGCCACGGGGGGCAGAGGCCACAGCGATGGTGTGTTTATGTACGTATATTACACGGGTATAGGCAGAACAAGCGAGTGACTCAACACTTGGTGCAAAGGGACCCTTCAAGCAACAGGTGCTGCCGTTCCTTTCCCCCCGAGCAGCTCAGATGTTGGGATCCCCGATTCCTGAGTCGGAGGCCCAGTGCAGACCCCCCCAGATGTCATCTTCTGTCTCCCCCACACAGGTGCTGCTGGCTGCCTTCTGGGAGCCCCTCCAGCAGGACTCCTGGCCAGGTTTCCAGGCAGAAAACCCGGTTCGGGGTCAGTTGACACCACTGATGTCACAGTCATCGTCTCTCCGGGCTTGTCGATTCTCAGTGTCTCTCTTTGTCACGTGAGATGGGAGAGCGACGTGGCCGAGCCTCGCCAAGAGTTCCAGGTCTTGCCAAGTGGATTCCCTCGTTCAGAGGTCAGCCTCTCTTTGGTGAAACAGTCCGGTGGGAGAACATCCTCCGCCTCCACCAAACCTCCTCTCCCTCATCTTTCTCTTCCTCCTCAGTGTCCAGGCGGTGCTGCCCTTTGCCTGGTCCTTGCCTGCCAAGCAGTGTTCCGTGACCCAGCTCTTTCCTTCTGCTTCCGAACACCTGCCTGTCCACTAAGCTGCTGGAAGGGAACAGAGGTCATCAGGTAAATGGATTGGCCACGAGGGCTCAGCGTGGGCAGATAAACACACTCCACTCTGAGGTCCAAGAGGGCATTGGCCACGTCTGTCTAGTTGGCCTAACGTGGCATTTTCTCCATCCTGGCGCTCAGTGCTTCCCGCACCCTGGCTGCTCGGCTCCTTTCTACAGAACTGGGAACTTGGTAAATATCGGATGTGTGAGTAACTGAACCAAAGACTGTCTGTCGACCCAGAGGAAGAAAATACCAGCAGGAAGGGCTCCTGGTGGCGAACGGGGGACCCCTGTTAGCGTTGAATTGGTGCCAGCCGCTGCCGGGTGACAGAGCGAGTGCCGTATGCACCCCAGATACCATGCGCATCTTAACCGGGACGTCTGGTGCTTTGTGACAATGAGCGAGTCACGTGGCGATTTCCACACCCAAGACTGCGAGCACGACGGGTGTTTTCTGCCCGGGCTCCTTTCCACCGCGTGCACTGCGACTCGTGCTGGGCCGCGTGTCCAGGAGCCCGGGCCGCTGTGCGCCCGGGAGGAGGCTCTGGGCTTGGGGGTGGTCTCCGGGGTCTGTTCTCAGAGCTGAAATTTGATGGTGACTGCCCTAAAGGGGAGGTTTCTTTCGAGATGCATTTCCGCCTACCTCAGGGAAGCTGGGGGAGAAACCGGACATGCAACACGAATCCCAGCTCCTCTGGTATTTTATCAACGGGCAGCCCCCATTCTGTGGCTCCTAAGCAGCCCATCCCTCTCATACAGCCCAGAGAAGTGGGTATGTAAGAGAAAGGAGACAAGCTGATGGGGAGGAAGAGAAAGACCTTCCCAGGGCGTGTTTTGTAGCTTCTGTCCCTGTGTAGCCACAGGGCATGGGCCCCCGGTGCGCAGGGTGAGGGCCCATGAGGACCATTTGAAACCCCAAGGACAGTAATGCCCTGTGTTGAGGGGGGCGGGGGATGAGATGCCCCGGGGGTCCCTGGCAACCCTCACGGTCTGTGGTGCTGAATGGCAGCCAGATCTTTGGTGACACCACACATAGCTGGACTTTGCATTTGCACACTGCCTTGCATGTTTACTTCTAGGAGGATGGTTCTGTGGTCAGACTGTGTGAACGCTGGGCATTCCATTCTGCATTTCTGAGGACTGCTTTCTTCATCAAGAAACACCCGAATCACACTCCTCTGCTACCCTGATGAGCATGCACAGACTCCTGCCTGCTCTGCAGGGACGGCAGCTGAAGCGGAGCAGCTGACTCTAAGTCGGAGCACCTGGAGCTCCAGCGGGAGGTGGTCAGAGGCGGGAGAAAGCCCCTACTGCAGGCACTGCCCCCGCAGTCCAACTTCCCCGTGACGCGAACAAGACCCCTCGGAGGCTGCCCGCAAACTTTCCACTGAGTGCCCAGCAGCAGCTTCCTGCTCTGTGGGGAGGTCCCCCAGATCCTGATTGAGGCACGGAAAATTGATCTGTTAGATTAACCGGCGAGGAAAGGGCAGGAGCGCCAGGCGGGGAAGCTGCGGAGCGGAGTGTTTGGCGTAGCAGTCCCCCCCCTTCTGACGGGAGTATTAATTGCTACATTGCCACTGCCATGTAAGAAAGACAGTCAGCAAAGCCTGGGAGAGCGCCAGCCCCTCCCTCCCGCGCTGCTCCGCTTCACTCTCCTCCTGGGTGCCCTCGGTGCGCCCCGTGCCGGGCAGCGCTGTCTGAACCCCAGCATCCCGAGGTCCTCCTGTGGGACGGACTCAAGTGGAGGAAAGGACAGAGGAAGGGAGCCGACATCGTGCCGGCAGCTCTCTGGATGCAGAAGCCGGACTCACTGCAGAGGCAGCTGTGCTGTTCCGGGAGCTTCTGGGGTGCGTCCCTCTCTCAGGGTTCGCCCAGGCAGGCTCCGGGCTCCGGGGGCACGCGACGTGGAAGCCTTCCCTTCTGGGCACTGACCGCGGAGCCCGCCTTCCCTCTGCCAGCATGAGCGGCTGCTCCAAAAGATGCAAGCTTGGGTTCGTGAAATTTGCCCAGACCATCTTCAAGCTCATCACCGGGACCCTCAGCAAAGGTAGGAAAGCTGGTCTGGACCCTCGTTTTCTGTCTTGATGGGATTTGGCTGCTCAGGGAGCCTCGGCATGGCAAGTGTGGCCATTCCGGTGTGCTCAGGTCTCGGAGGAGGCTGGGAGAAATCGGTGGCTGGGATTTGGGGTTGCTGACAACCTAGGTCCTGGCTCAGAACAGGCGGGCACCAGGCCAGGGAGCTCAGCTGGCTCGAATTGCCTGGAACTTCGGAAATGGATTTGGTGGTGTGTGGCTGATTGGTTCCAGGCGGGCAGGGACGAGGACCCTTCCCAGAGCGCTGCGTGCTGCTCGGCCGTGAGTAGAGTTTCAAGAAGTTACACAGAGTGTTGTGTGTTATTGTTAAAAGGGATTTGGCGCGGTGGGCTGTGAGTGACTCTGCGGAACAGAGACACCGGAGGGGCCAGCAGGAGGCGGCACGGGCGCGGTCCTCCTCCATGCACTTGGGGGCTTTGGGCTCTGCGGGCTCTGGGACTGACGTTCCCAGAGCTCTCTCTCGCCGGCCCCAGCGTGCTGCTGCGTTTCTGGGGCTGCGGTCAAGCTCCTGCCTTCGCGGATCCCTGTCCCCCCACATCTCCTGCCTGTGCTGTGTGTGTTCCCCACTTCTCTAAGAACCGGGGTGGCAGGCAGTTTGCGGGGCTAACTGCCCGGCGGCCCAGAAGGGGTGGCTGTGGACTAAAGATGGGCCTGCGAGCCTGCCACCGGCCCCGGGGCAGAGGGGAGGCTGCACCTCAGGGGCTGTCGCTGCCTCTGCAGCCCCAGCTTTTACTCCGACCAGGGAGGGCCAGGCGCTCGCAGACACTCTAGCAAACTTTCTGGAGATCATGTTTAAAGGGGGCGGCAGCAGCATGATGAAGCTTCACTGGCTGAAAAAATGTCTTTAAATATTCAGGCCCTGGTTCAGGAGGCCAGGCTTGGGGGGAGGGGCACTGGAAGCAGCAGCAGGGGTTTGGGGAAGGAGGGAGGCCCGCAGTCCCTGGGCAGGACTTGAAAGCATGGAGGAGAGCGAAGAGGACTGGCTGCGTGTGGCCAGGTCCCCGGCTGCCCCACGGGTCCGCCTGCAGCAGAATGAAAGGCAGATGTAGGTGGTGGCGACAGTGAGATTTTGCTTATCTCCTGTCTCAGGCCCTTTTGTCACTCCTGTCCTGTCCCCACTGCACTTCTGAAATGGGGCACTCCTCCAGGAAGCCCAGGTGGACTGAATGCCCAGGGCTGAGGGTCAGCTGAGGGTCAGCTGCTGGGCAGCTGCCAGGCAGAATTGTCGGAGGCCCCGAGCGTGATGGACTGAGGGGAGGAGGAGAGGGCAGAGAGCTTAGAAGACACCACAAAGTCCCGCCATTCAGTCCTCCGAGACGAACTGAGGGTCCCCTTCCCACACCTCCGATACCACGACCTCAGGATCTCTGGGCTGAGGGGATGCGCAGCATCCTATGCCAGTCTCTGCTTTCCAGAAGCGCAGTAGAAAGAGCTGGGGTCAGAGTTAGGAAACCTGGATCTCAACTCCAGTCTTGCTCCCTGGGCAAGCCACTGCCTCCCCGCACCTGCGTTTCCTCGTGTGTAAAATGTGTCTGTACCTTCTGCCTCTCCACCCCCAGCACTGTCTCAAGGGTCCAGGCAGCTGCGACAGGGGCCCCTTTACAGAGTGTGCTGCAGGGACCAGATGCGAGGGAGGGGTCGGGGGCTGAGGCAGGCCTGGGTCTGCAGAGGGTGCCCAGGCCGTCCCACTGCAGGGCTGGGGGCAGCACCCCTGGATTTAGCTGTGCGCAGGTGGGTCTGTGCACCCCAGGTGGCCCCAGAGCCGGGGGAGAGCACAGGAAAACGTGATGCCGCAGGAAGGGTGAGTGTGAAAAAGTGAGTCAGAGAGAGTGTGTGCAAAGGTGTGTGTATGGGTGTGTGTGTGTGAGAAAGAGAGGATGGGAGATTGAGAGAGGGGTAGACAGCTATCTGAATCACGAGCGTGAAGGTGCTGTCTTCTGCGTGTTTGCCTACAATCACTGGCTCAGTGTTCATTACCTACTCTGTTGCACACTTCTCACTGGACACACGGGTGAGTAAGACACAAGTCCTCCATCAAGACACGTGCATTTGGGTGGGGGCACAGACGGAGGACATAGATACCGCCTGGACATTGCACTATAGGGAGGTGTGAGGGCCGGGGTGGGTGGGGGGAGCCGAGCAGGGCTTCTGGGAAGGTGGCATCTAAGCAAGTGAGCAGGAGGGCAGGGCCGGGCAGGTGGAAGGAGTGTCGGCCCCCGCAGAGAAACCAGCTGGCAGCGGGCCGGACAGCCCCCCCTCTCCTCGCAGAACCCCAGACGCTGAGGGCCACACGACTCGGGCATTGCTTCACGGGAGCCCACACTGGGGACCTGGCCTTTCTCTGACCGGCTGCAGGCCTGCATTGTCTGTAGCCGAGGCTCGGGGAGGCGGCCACGGCAGGTGGCAGGATGGGATCCCGTGCCCCCGCCCCACGGAAGGCACCGAGTGTTTACACAGCCCTGGCTCTGTGCCAGGCATGCGCTGGAAGCTGGTGTTCTGCCCAACCCAGGTGTTTGCTCAATATTTGCTAAATAAATGACTGTGGGAGCCGGGCCAGGCCTGGAACACGGAGCAGAAAAGATCTTTCTAATGTATAGACCAGCCCTAGGTGGATTTGGATTCAACTCTTTGTGGACATATTACATTTGCTTAATGACGTCTGGTTTTAATTGTTTTCACTTATTCATTATTCATTGCACCGAGTCCTACTTTTGCAGTAATCCAACCCTTAGAAAGATTTTCTTTGTCCTTTTCGGGATTGAGTAACATAAAGATTCTATAGGACCAGGGACCTCCTGCTGCCCTGGGGACAATATACTGTTTCTTACCTGCCTAGGGAACCCCTGGGGAGCAGGGAGAGCCCAGTACCGCCCCTCCCCGCCTTGCCTGTCCCTGGACCGTGGCTGCCCCCTTGAAGCCAGTCATCCTCTTTCCTGTTGGTCTAAACTGTGCTGTGGCCTAGAATTCTCATCGGTGCCCTTTTCAGAGCTGAACTGATTAGGTTCTTCTGCTCACACGTTCCCTTGACCTTGAGCTTTTCCTCCATAGCCCTGATCACTGCGTGGGACCCATATTCCCCTAAGAACACGTTTGCTAAAGGCGGTGGACTTGGGCTCTGTGTTGGTGGGGACTGCGTGCGGCGTTACACACCGCTGTCGCCCGAGCTCCTCGCCCAGTGCCCAGCCCGGAGCGGGAGCTTGACCGTCATGTTAAGTGAGCAGAGCAGCGCCGCAGGGTGCAGACACCTGCCAGGGCCGGTGATGGGGTTGAAGTCGGAGCTTTGCAGGGCGCCGTGCAGGCCCCTGTCCCGGCTGTGCAGCAGACATTCTCCAAACTCTGTCCATGCGCGGCCGGAGCGTGAGCCTCCACACGGGCCGTTCATGCAGAGCTGTGCCCGAGCTTTCCTTCTGCCTCAGGAAGGCACTTAAATTGTCCCGACTTGTGGGCGGAGCTCTGGCACCCCGACTCCACCCCTTCAGCTCCACGTTGGTTTGCTTTACACACCAGATTTCTCTAAATTGGAAGAGTGAGCTTCTCTTTCTTAAAAAAAAGTCCGCAGACCCGTAAGGCAGTGGGAAAGGCAGTCGGTGCCAGACTGGGGCACCCCAGGTCCTCGGCACACTGGCGGGGACGCCTCGTGCTGGCCCTCATCTCTCTGGCCTCGGTTTCCTAAACCGTCAGGCGGAACCCTCACGCCCGCCTTGTAGCACTAGTGCAAGCGTGTGTCTTCAGCTCCCTGCGGAACTCCTGCCTGGGGGATGTTTCTTCGGAGCTGCTGTAGCTGATACTCTCAGGGCTGTGAGGCCTCCGGCCCGGACTCCCCACTCACTGCTGGTTTCTTCAGCGCTGGGCACTGAATCCGTATTCAGGAAGGCGTCTCCAGTTTCTAGAACATGCCCTGTTTTCCCTCTCCTGCACTTGCTTTCCTAAGGCCCCTCCCAGTGCTCAGATGGCTTGGAGCCATTTCCCACACCTGATTCCTTATTCGGAGTTAGGAGCACGGCTCCTGGAGCCGGCCCCTCAAGCTCTTTAGCCAGGCTCTTTAACTCAGCAGAAGCCCAGCTCCTGACTTAGAGGCCCAGTTGAACTAGGGGCCTGGGGGACCCACCTCTTCCTGTGTGCCCAGCTGCCCCCCGCCCTCACGGAGCCCCCAGGGCTGCTGGTGCGCAGCCTCCTTCTGGCCAGGGAGGTTTCAGCCCATTTCCTTCCACACTTTGGGACCCCATCTGTCACCCCAAGCTGAGATGGCAAAGCCAGAACAAGCAGGAGAATGGAATCCAGTTCAGGAGAGCTTGTAGCATTGCCCCGGCCACCCACGTGGCTGCAGGGTGGGCAGGCGGTGTGGGGGCTGACCTCATGAGATTTATGTCAGGATGAGGCCCCGGAGTCCCGACTCCCCCCGCCCACCCAGGCCCAGGCCGTTTCTGTCTGTCTGAGGCAGGACCTCAGCTTCAGGCCATCAGAGACATGCTGTCCCTCTTGCCTCGTCCCCAACTGCCCTTCAGGATCCTCAAGAAACTGCCTTTGAACTTGGGGACGGGCTCTGCCTTAAGACAGGCTGGGCTTGAGTCCCAGCTCTGTCCATCATCTGCTTGAGGGAGTCACGCACCCTCCCCAAGCCCAGGTCCCTCACTTTTCGTTGGAGACGATAACACTGTCGGCTGTGTGAGGTCATTTTTAATTTAGTGAGGATAACGCCAGTAACAGGCTGGCGGCTCTCGGGGCGACCTTGCCCCTGCAAGCTGCAGAGGGCGAGGCCCTCCTTAAACGTTGCGCGCCGGGCAGCTCTCTCCTCTCACCTCCGCTCTGACCCTGGCAGCAGGGACCGTTATCGCTGTGTTCACAGATAAGGAGACTGAACTGTGGCTAAGCCAGGTGGCCCCGCTGGCAGAGCTGGAATTAGAACCAAGGCGCTGCTGTGGCCAAAGCCAGGCGCTTGCCCCTTGCCTCCCCGGGGCTGGACAAGATGGCCCTGCAGGCGTGCCCACCACCTTGTCACCAGCGGAGACTGCCCCAGCCTCCTGCTGACCTCGTAGGCGTCAGCCAAGTCACTTCAGGGCAGACTCCTGTCTTGCAAGGGGCTGGGACAAATTCCATAATGTGGCGTGGCCTGGGTTAAAAAAAAAGCTTTATGGGGAAACGGGACATGCCGCAGGCCACAGTCGGCAAGACAGCCACACGCAGGCCTTTTGCTGAGGTACGCTGAGGCCGGGGCGCCCGCTGGGTGCTATGTGCCTTCTGCACCCACGAGGGACCCTCTCCCACCTCCCTCCCTTCTTACGGGACACGTGAGAGACATGATTCTGTCAGTGGGGAAATGCACAGGGTTGGGTGCCAGGAAGACTGGAATCAAAATACCGACTGTTTACTAGAATTCTCCGGGAAAGCAATGGCCCTGACACTGGGGTCCATGGGACCTGTGAGATGTGACAGTGCCCCCTGCCGAGGGAGGAAGCCACCTGTCCCTAGAGAAGTGTGTGCTTCCCTTTGTAGCCGGAAGTGAGAGTCTCCATCGCCCCCTGCCCCAGCCTGCTCACCGTCCTGGCAGCGCAGGTGGGCACTGGGGTTGTCTTGGGACGGCAGCACTACCTTGGTGCTCTGGGAATCTTTGTGTGCCCCTGCCTTGTTGCAGGCAGAGGCTTCCATCCCTGAGGGCCTGGCCCCTGCCTGCCTCTCTACTCCAAGTCGGAGCCACCAGGGCAGGGCATGCGCTTGCCTTGACTGTCCCAGCGCCGAGCAGCCCCGACTCCAGACCCTGGGGGTCTCCCCCTTGCCTCTCGGTGGCAGGCCCTCTACTCCCTTATCCGTTTTGCTGGCCAGCTGCTCTCTAGGGCCCCCACAGTCCCATGGCAGAGGGGAGAGAGGAAGGCAAGACCTCCCCCCACCTGCCAGGCTGTCCTCCTGGGGCCACCGGGCCTCTCTTCCAGGTAACCTCGCACCAGGCAGGAGTAATTGGTTCAGGGCTGCTCATCCTCGCAGTGCTGCACAGACGTCCTATTAACTTCAGGACCACGAGGGAGTGGCTGGTTGTTCCCAATTAGAAGTAGCTGGGAGTAGGCCCCTCTGGCGGGCAGGAGGGTGCCGTGGGCTGCGATACCAAGGCACGGAGTGGCGTGGATCAAGTCAGGTTTCGATCAGCCTTCAGAAGACTGGAGGTCCCTGGCTATGTCCACGTGACCCTCAGAACTGCTAGGGTAACAGATCTTCCAGGCCACAGAACCTTCCCTGGGCCACCCGTCTCACCAGGTCCCGCATGCCTGAGAGCCGGATGTGGTCGAGTCAGGCAGCCGTGGAAGGCAGCACCACGCAGGGACAGAAAGCACAGCTCTGCAGCCGGACAGCCCTTGGTCCAGGCTGGCCACATGCCGGCAGGACAGCCTTGGACAAGCCACTCCCCACCTTGTGTCTACGTCCTCTTGTGGGAATGGGGCCAGTCACTCCCACCACACGGGGCTGCCAGGAGACTGACACAGTGCCTGCGACACGTGACAGCTGCCCTGTGAAAACCAAGGTCCCACCCTTCTCATGCAATTGAACTTGGACTTGTCGCCAGGAGGAAGGAGGCAGAGCTGAGAGAGAAACGGGCTCTGGGTCAAGTTTCTCCCAGCCCTCCTGTTCCTCCAAACCTGCCCCCCACCCCCTCCCTCAGTCACTCTCAATTACAAGTTCTGAAATCTAGCCTTGCCGGCAGCTGAAATTACCCTTTTTATTTGGGGTTCACGTATTTACCGGCCATGCCCCAACCCCATGGGCGCATGAGTTCTGCATAAGCGTGCGTGGTGGGGGGCTGGTTTCGGAGCCTTCCGCACCTGAGGGAGGTTGAATAAGTGATGGTGGAAGCTCTCCCTGCTCAGCAACTCCGGCCGTGTGCCTGAGTCCCTCTGTGAGGCCTGCTCTCTGCCGGGCTGGTTCCAAGGCTCCCACTCCCCACTTCCCTGGCCTGAATTTCTGCAGTGGAGTTTGACAGAAGCAACCAGCCAGAATGACCTTGCTGAGATTGGGAGGTCAGTGCAAGCAAGACCTAGGACCTGGTCCCCTTCCCCTCTGGTTCTCACGTGCTCTAGTGGCTTGTCCCCTCGGCAGCCGGCCCGTCCCCTGCAGCTGGCCAGTGTCCATCTAAACCCCAACCAGAAGGGCAGGAGGGAGGACCCAGGCTCTGAGGGCCCCCAGAGGGGCAGAGAACTGGGGAGAGGGTCTTCCATGGAGAGAAGCCAAGAAGGGGAGATGCCGTGGGCTTCCTGGGTCAGAAAGGGAAGCCAAGACTCTTGGAAAAGACTCAAGGGGAGGCATCCACCACCACTGTGCCCACCCTCCACTCCTTACAGGCCCCCCGTCCTGAGGCAGAAGAAAGCTTCCTTTCCACTGGGTTCGGGCGGGAGGGCCGTGAACACAGAGCCAGCCTTGGTCCTCCCTGCCGAAGCCATTATATTTCCACTCCATGTTCTCCGAGCTACAAAAGCAGCAGCTTTGGAATCGGGCCTGGGTGTGAATCCAGATCCTCACATTTGCTCACCACGGACATGGCTTCCCTTCTCTCAGTTTCTTCATCTGTGAAATGAAGGAGTTGCTGATTGCAAAGTCCCTTTTAGCTTTGCAGTTACAAGTTTCGGTAACAACAATGGTGACATCATCCGTGGCACCTGCTCACTGCTCGGAGCACTCTGCACGTGCCATTTGCTTAACGGGTGCCAGGGCCCCGGGAGGCGGAGAGATCTAGTTGACCCACTGACTGACAGGTGGGAAGACCTGAGCTTCAGAAAGGGGAGGGCCTGGCCCCAAGTCACACAGCCAGCCTGGGCAGAACCAGGACTGGAAGCCGGGCCATTGGTCCCCAGGGGCTGGCTTTCCCCTCCAATTACACTTGCTCCCTCCCTGAAACTCAGATCCAGGAGAGCAAGCGGTGAAGACAAAACTGACTGCTTCCCAGGTGGGCGAAGAGACGGCACGCTCATTTCAGAAGTCAAGGTTCCAAGGCCTCTGTTCTGACTGAAGTGGTGCGATTTGGGAGAAGCCCCCCTGAGACCCCCACTCCACACCCCCAACCGTCACCCACAGGCCACCCTCACCAGTCACATGACACACTGTGTGGGGGACTCGCCCAACAGCCAACGCTGCAGGGAGTGACGAGAGGAAACCTCCCCTGCCAGCGTCCCCGCGGTAACTCCAATCTGGCCAGTTTCCACTTCTCGCTAGAACGATGTGAATCTGAGGCCGTGTCGGAGAGGCTCGGGTGAGCCTACCCCAATTTTCCATCTGTAATCTCTGATTAACCCGGGGCCGGTTCGGGTGGCGTTTTTCAAACCATCTGCACTTGGCAGGCAGAACCCAGCCGAGGCTTGCTGCTCGTTATCTGCGAACGTCAGCTGGGAGCCTGCTGTCACATGGAGCCGGGGTGTTCCTAAGCTACAAGGCGCGTTGGGCTGCAGACCGCTCCCGGTGTCCGAGTGCCCATTAACCCTGCCCGTGCCTCGGTAGCCCCAGAAACCGGCCTGCTGCTCAAAAATGGACGGGCACCGTGGGAGGGATAGTAATTGCCGGCGCTCGTTGATCTCCTGGGGCTTTGCGAGGGTCCCTCCGTTCAACCCGCCCGGGCCCCGTGAGTTACTACTGTGATCATTCCCATCCTGGTGCTGGGGGAGGTCGAACAACCAGCTCAAGGTCACAGGGCCAACAAACACTCTCATGGTCAAATCCCTCAGCACCGTCACCCCCTGTCATGGACTGAGTTCTGCTCCCCGCCACCCCAGACTCATATGCTAAAGTGCGAACCCCCGTATTTGGAGATTAGAACTTAAAACGGGATAATGAAGGGAAAGTGAGGTTTAAGGGTAAGGCACTGACCCCATGGGACTGGTGTCCTTATAAGAAGAGGAA
Source organism: Micronycteris hirsuta (assembly GCA_004026765.1). Taxonomy (NCBI): domain Eukaryota; kingdom Metazoa; phylum Chordata; class Mammalia; order Chiroptera; family Phyllostomidae; genus Micronycteris; species Micronycteris hirsuta. Next base: position 39,209 of record PVJI01010683.1, on the reverse strand, counting down.
GGGACGCCAGGAGGCCACAGAGAGAGAGAAAAGGCCATGGGAGGACGCAGCAGGAAGAGCACAGTGGCCATCCCCAAGCAGAAAGAGGCCTAGCCGGAAACCAGCTCTGCCAGCACCTTAACCTTGGACTTCCAGCCTTGGGAAACATGACAAAATTAATTTCTATTGCTTGAGAATCGCCCAGCCAGGGATATTTTGTTATGGCAGCCCTAGGAAAGTAATACACACGAGATGATCTACTCGGAGTGGATCACCAGAAGGTGCGCAGAGACCTTTATTCAGGGGTGTTCACCGCAGAATTACGTCACAGCAGGGCAAAACTGGACACGACCTTTCAACTCCAGTCCGAACACATGGGCGGAATAGACTTCGGTTCAGCTTTCTGATGGGATCATATTAAGCCTTCGCAAAAGGTTCTGAGGGCCACTCTGTGACCCGCCGCAATGCCAACGCCAGAACAGCAGGTGGAAACGCAGGGAACGACAGTGTCTGTGCAATGAGCAAGTGTGTGCGTGGAAAAAGCAAAATGGAAAAGAAAGAAACTGAAATAGGAGCCTGGGTCTCAGTTGAGGCGAAGGGCCATTTTTCAGAGTTCTCGATTCTTCCCTGTATTGTCCACACAGACTGCCATAAGCGTGTGTGTTTAATCAGACAGTGAAGATACCCGTCACTGAATACACAGCGTCAGTGATTTTAATCCTTCTCACTGTCCCTGTGTCACCGCCTGTCGCGTCCGCCCGTGTTAGCACGCACACACCCAGACGGCCCCGCCAGGCCCTCCCCGCCCGCCTCCTGCCCCTGTGCTCCCACCAGCCCGTACAGACTCCTCCAGCCAGACCGGAGTCCCTGTGGTTCTAAAACCAGCCTCATGTTTAAAGTCCCTGAACCCAGCTCTCAGATGGTTCAGACACACGCGTCACGTGCTCTCACACACGCATGTGCACACAGGTAGAGGCTCTGCTATGAAATGACCTCGGTTCAAATACCAGTTCCACAGCCTATTCATTGGGCCTTAATGGCCTTAGGCAAGTGACTTCCCTTCCAGGTCTCCGTTTCGTCATCAGTAAAGCGCGGACGATGAAAACCACAGTGCATCTCTCCCCTGCAGCTGTGTGCAGGGTGGAGTGGTGTGTGTGAAGGGCACGGCGAAGAGTCGGGTGCGCCTGAGATCGTTGGGTCTGTCAGGGTAGTTAGCGTCGAATAGAAAAATCCAGTTCTTAGCCATGAAGGTATTTCTAATACCGTCCATCCCCCACCAAGCTACTCAGCCCTGGATGACTCACTGGGGCATCCAACCCTCAGCCCACGGGCCACATGCAGCCCAGGATGGCTGTGAACGCGGCCCAGCACAAAATCGTAAATTTACTTAAAACATGAAGACAGCTTTATGTGATTGCTACGTGTCGCGATGTATTTAACATGCGGCCCGAGACAACTCTCCTTCTTCCAGCGCGGCGCAGAGAGGCCAAAAGGTTGGACAGCCCTGGAGAAGGGACCTTTTGCTTGTTGGAGCAGCAAGAGCGCGTCCCCAGGTCCTGGCCCAGAGGCTGGCCCAGAGAAGGCCACCAAGAAGTGCACAAAACCCCAAATGAGAAACTTGAAGGGTTCAATTTGCACTTTAAAGAAAGTGCTCATCAGATACAAGCTCATAAGTTTGCTGATGCAGCCACTCTATTCCCACAGGCTTCCTGGAGATGAGGTGTCACCTTGATAAATTAGCTGTGGATACAGGCATCCTGCAGTTGGTGTTGAAATGCAATTTAATTTCCAATTAAGCCTGATTTCTGGGCCGAGGGGCCTGCTGGCCTCGCACTGGGAGGATCATTCCAAGCAGACCTATTGTTGTCAGTGAAGGACTGCCCGCCAGTGAAATGCACGCCTGGGAAAGCTGGTCCTCAGAGGCTGGGGAGGGGGGAGCGGGGCGGGGGCGGGGGCGGGCGCGGCGCGGTTTAACCCGGTGGGGATGCGCCCCATGCGCAGGAACTGCTTTTCCTCCGGAGCCAGTTTATACAAGCAGTTTCAAGAAAGTTCAAAACAAAGTCTGTCTGTCTACCGGTGGCAGGGATTTTTAAGAAGGAATCCAGCTAGAAATGGATTGAGTGGGAGAGAGGCCAGACGGCCAGGGATGCTCCCAAGAAAGGCGGGAAGTTGCTCGTGAGAAGAGGGGGCGGAAGGAAGTTCTCTGGGCCCCAGCAGAGAAGGGTCTTCTGATCAGGGGAAGAAGACACATTTGCTCAGAAAGAACGAAGACGCGTGGGGCACCTTCTCTGTACCAGACGCTGCGCGGCATGCCCCACGTTCCCTGACAGTGTCCAGTCATCTCAAGGGCCCTACAAAGCACATGATGTTGCACCTGTTTTCCAACTGAGGAAACGGATTCTCAGAGAGATTAAATAAACTGCCCAAGGTCCCTGACAAACCGGATTCCAACTCTTGGCTTTCCCGAGCTTTCCTCTCCGCAGGTTCCCTGTCCAGAGAAAATACAACCACGCAGTTTAGGGCCAGAAGAATAAGGTCACACGAAGCTGGAACTTACCTCCCCCAAAGTGTAAGTAACAGGAAAGAAAGCCTTTGAAACCTGTCTGAGAGTGACAATAACTGATGGCTGGGTCCGTTTGGGGCAAGTGATTTGACAAAGGGACAAACAGCACCTGCTTCCTTTGGACTTGCCCTCGCCTTCCCCGCAGGAGCAAGATCTGAGAACTGGGCCTGAGGGTCCCGCGTGGCTAAGAGTCTCCCTTGGGTTCCTGAGCTCCTCAGAAAGCTCTGCTGCGCGCCAGCTGGTGTAGCTCAGTGGATTGAGCGCGGGCTGGGAACCAGAGGGTCCCGGTTCGATTCCCAGTTGGGGCACATGCCTGGGTTGTGGGCCAGGTCCCCAGTGAGGGCCATGTGAGAGGCAACCATACATTGCTCTTTCTCCCTCCTCGCTCCTCTCTCTGAAAATAAATAAAATCTTAAAAAAAAAAAAAAGAAAGCTCTGCTGCCCCTGATCGCTGGAGTTCTGGCTTGTGGCTCAGGGAATTTCCATTCCTGGGGTTGGAAAGAACCAACGGAGCGTATAAAACAGTGTTTAAAGATACATGTACCTATGTTTCTAGGAATAGGACTTGTGTGGTCAACAGAGTCGTAGGAAAGTTACTTAGGGACCAAGAAGGCGTCGTGTGGCTCAGTTTTGATGAATGGCAGTGAAAGGCTCTAAAGCTACATGTAAATGGACGTGCCGCCGACGTCTGGACAAATGCTGGCGTGGACTGTTAAACCAGCGGTTGGGGAACATTTAGAAAAGGAAGCAGGGGTGACTGAGATGGGCGGGATCCCTGAGAAAAGTCCTGTCAGACCCGCCTCTCTTCTAAATAGAGTGACCAGTTCGGGGAGCGCAGTGGCCTTGGCAGGCCTGGGCTCCTGTGGGCCTTCAGTGGCGGGGGGCTGAGGGGGCTCAGAGTCAGGCTTGTTGCAGCCGACGCGTGGCCTTGTCTCGGCAGTGACCACATCAGACAGGGCTTTCTCGGACATGTCCGTTTGAGCCCCACCCACATCTGCTGACTCTTCAGAGGCATGGCTCCAGGAATCGCCACCCCCACCCCGAAGAGCCTGGGCCCCCCGGGAAGGTAAGTGGGGACCTTCACCAGGCTCCCCGCACCAACCTTGCCCTGCTGGGCAGTTTCCATGCTGGACGGGGGGCAAAGACCAGGGGCAGGAAGAACCGGGGTTAGAGAGTCGAGTCGGAAGCTGTGCTCCCCGGGTATGGACCCCCGCGCTGCCGCCCTTGACTGGCTTCTGCCTGCCGCACGTTAAACCCCTCCCCTTCGCCTCTCGCCTCACCTTTGTAAGTGGAGATAGTAACAGCAGCCCAAAGGGTATTGTGCTGTACACGTAGAAGCTTAACCCAGATTCTGGCCTATCGGTGCTGAACAAATGTTAGCTCTTATTACTATCAGAGATGACAGATGATTGTACAGGGAGCGATCCGCTACACATGCCCCAAAATGGAAGTGGTCACCTCCCGGGGCCGTGAGTCATTCATCTGAAGAGATGCTGGTACAGAGTGTCACTGCAGGGGAATGTGGTAGGAAGGGTTCAAGCGCCAGATTAGATCTTTAAAGAACTACTGACCCGGGAGAACATGAGTTCACGTCTGAATATGAGGAGTTCAAGCAGAGTCGAGTAGCAGGGGCTTGGGAGTTGATCGGGAGGGCTCAGCACTCGCGTCCTCTTGGAGGGGTGGGGAGAGAGGGCCTTCCTTCCTGCCACCTGTGCTTAGCAAGCCCATCTGTAGTGTTTTTCTCTGATGTGCGTCAGGAACCGGGGAGCTTGGTGTGCGGTGATGGAGACTTCGGGAGATTCCAGTCTCTCTGAGTCACCCTTCACTCCGTAAGCCTGGCGAGGAATCGCCCACTTCGCCCTGCATTCGGGTGGGACTTGCTTGCTTTGCACCTCTGCGCATCCCTTCCCCTCCTCCCCAGGCCTGTCAGGAGCTGGCTGGTGAGTGTGTGCTCTCTCTGGGGGCAGCGAGGGCTGTGCAAAGCCAGGAGGAAGCTGCATTCTGCACTGGAGTGGACTGACGGAGCCCTGGGAAGGCGCCCGTGGGCGGGAAGATGACCCTTGTAGCCGTCCATTCCTGGGAGAGAGAGCCAGGACCCAGGGGTGCTGGGAAACCGGAGCTCTCCTCCTGCCCCACCCATGGGACTGCGATGACACCCTGTGAGGTCTTTGGGGGCCACAGGACATGTGCGGGAAGAATGGAGGGACCCGTCTCCGGCTGCCCTGAGCCAGCAGCTCTTGAGACCGTCTGGGCTCGGTCCTGTCACGGTCTTAGAAGACGTGAACTCCAAAGAGGTTTGGTGTGTGTGGGGTATAGTAGCTTCTGATATTTGTTATTTGAGAAATGAAAAAGACTATTTCATGTAAATGCATTTATTTTAAAACAACCTGCTCATTCCATGTTAACAAAATAACCCATTTTTACAAGTAACAATTATACTTTCCCCAAAACGCGTTGAGAAAAGTGGCGTTGTCTTCCATTTTGACACACCCCCTCGCCGCGTCACCAGACGTATGACTCGTGCGGCGTAGGCTCACGAGGAGGCGAGTGGAAGCGGCAGGTAGCATCTCAGTGCCGTCATGAAAAGGCTTTGGCCTTGCAGGCCTCCCTCGTCAGAGAACTGCCAGGCTGTAGTGAATGTCTCTGTCTTTCTGATCTGGTTTTGCTTTCTCTTATCCCTCCGTGGGAAAGGACAGTGGCTGGTGAGGTACAGGATGGCCACACCTCACTCAAACAGTATCTTTGCAAATACTTGCAAATATTTCATGTAGCTCGAACACCGCCCAAATGCAAGACGAATCCAAAGGACGCTGGATATTCTTGTGCACTGACCTGCAGCGCCAATTAGCCACAGAATGAATGTGGTGTACTCTCCACTCACCCAAGCCGTGGCGAATTTGAAATTAGGAGAACTTTTGGATGAATTGTTGATTTGAAGGGAGGAGAGCCTCATTTCAATAAGTCACAAGAATTAAGATGTTGTGGCTAGTTTATGGCGCCTCTGCTGAGTTTGCATAGAGCAGGTTCTTCACCGTGAGGATGGAAGACCTTCGTGATGGTGGGGTGGGGCCCGGTCGGGGGAGAGTGGCAAGAAAATGCACAGCTCCTTGGAGGCAGGCAGTGCCCAGGTCCTCCCTGCCCATCCTCTTGCCTCTGACCTCCACCTGGGGGTCTCAGTTCCCGGGGAGGGACATGGGAGCACGAGCCAGGGGCGCCTCTCCGGGTGCGAGTCACTGGCCCAGGAGAGGAAAAGCGAAACGGCAGTAAGGCACTCGTCAGCAGGGTGACTTATTAAGAACTAATGAGCCCTCTCTGCTCCCAGGCAGCCATTATTCCCCCAAACATTTTCCCTCAGCGTGTAACTCCATCACACTTAAATGCTCCTTATCTCACGCTCGTCCCTCTCACGGAGTTCGTGAGCAGCAGGCGGATGTGGACAGGAGGCGGCGTTTGCCTCGAGTGAATGAAGGTCGTGGTTAATACGGCAAGGGGCCATGGGGTCTGGGCCTCCCCTGGCACTAAACTTTCTAGAGGGACATGCCCTTTCCCCCCGCAGGGGCTGCTTGGGTATTCTGAGTTTCTGTGTGTTTAGCCCCAAACGCAGGTGCATGGAACCCCTGTGCACAGGAGCCCCTGTAAGGGAGACTTGTGGTGGGGGCTTTCTTTTTCTTTTTCATTTGTTACAATTAAGCTTAAGTCTTTGGGATAATGGCAGAGTCACAGGCGGCTGTAAGGAATAATACAAAGAGATCCTATGTACCTTTTACCTCGTTTCCCCAATGGCAACTTCCCACAGGAAGATAATACAACTGGGACTCCCGTAAAAGAGTGGGAGGGCCAGCCTGGGAAGGAAGGGACTCTGGGGAGTGGCCTGCCACTTCCCCTTGCCCCCCCTCGAAGGGAATCTTAGGCGAGAGGCTGGAGGGTGTGGAGGTGCATCGGGCTCCCGGGTTGGAAGTGACGAGTTGGTGCAGATCCTGGATGCCCGTCTCCCTGCACGAGGGACCGCTGTGTTCCCGGGTTGCCCCGCTGTCCCTTACCTGGCCCCGGGGGGTTTGCGCCCCTGAGCCTGTCAGCTGAGTCGGACAGAGCACTGCGTTTGAGATGTTGGGCGCTGGAATTGGAGAGCCCGGGGCCTAATTCCCAGCGTCTCCCTGGCTGGACGACTACACTTGCCACACGGCCACTGACTGCTCAGAGCCGTGGTTTTTCAAAATACCTTAAACAGCACTTACCACGTGTCAGTCACTATTCTAGGAACATCATATAACAGCTCATATAATTCCAGCAGCCCTAAAAGGGAGATATTACTAGTTCCCATTTTGCAGAGGAGGAACTTGAGGCACACGGAGGCTGAGCTATTTGCCCGAAGTCGCTGAGCTCGCGAACAGCAGGGCTGGGGGTCTGAACGTGGACGCCCACATCGCAAGCCCTGACACACACCCAGAGGCCTGCACGTCTCCCTGGCGACGCACTCGGCATCTCACTGAATTCTTACAAGGCACACCGTGTAGCACGGTGCCTGGCGTGCAAGAGATAAGCACCTAAATTGACAGTCAACATTATCATTGCAATAATTTCTTCCAGAAGCTTCTGAGTGTTCATTACTTGTGCTATTAACAATAGCCTCCTTCAGGGGCACCTACTTCATGCCAGACTCTCACTCAGCTCTCTCGGTGGCCCAGAGGGAGGTGTCTCTCTCTCACAGACAGAGCAACCGGGAGTCAGGGGTCTGCAGTCTGGCAGAGGCAGGGGAGGACCTCACACCCGGGGCCACGTCCAGAAGACACAGCTCCGGGAGGTGGTCTGGCACTCAGCGCCGGACTGGCCCGCCCAGCAGCCATTCGCCCCAGCTGAAAGCCCAGTGACAGGACACTGGTCTGCCACACCAGGGGTTCCCCCGACGCGTGAACACACGTCAGAAGCCCCCACACCCCACATGCTTGTGGTGTTTGACTAGGTAAGGCCGGGGGGCCTGAGAATGTGCATTCCTCACCGGTCCCCACAGAATGCTGGCACCGCGGGTCCAGGGACCACACTTTGGGGACCACTGTCCCAGGAAAGCTGCCGGGAGCAGTGGTGGTGGGGGTCACGGCCTCCTCCAGTTTTGCCCTTTTCACCCGAAAGAGGCTTCCCCGCAGGGCCAGTGCCATCTTGCATTTACCTGCGGCGTCAGCCCCCATCTGCGTGGTTACCTCCCTCCAAGGGGGCTCTTCAGATGGCCTCTGCTCGGAGGCCCCCCCGACGGGGGCGCGGAGCCGCCTCAGCCCGCCCTTCCACCTGCCCGGGGCTGGGGGCTCACAGACCTTCCCCGAAATAACATCTGCTGCTGCTTTTCTGATTCAAAACACAACAAAGCCAAACCTTCCCCTTGTTGAAAAGACGGAAGATAAAAAAGGGATAAGGAAGAAAACGAAAATTAACCACCATCCCACTCTTAGTACTTTGATGTAGTATTTTAGTATATTTCCTGATAGTCTCATAATTTTTTATGTATCTGTTAGTGTTGGAATAAAAATGTGTGCGGCACTTAGAGTCCTAAAAACGAGAGAGAGATTCTCAGTGTGCTCTGCGTAAGGGAGCCACAGTTTTCACTGTGAGATTCAAAGAAGGTTTGCCAAGGACAGCTTCCTGGACAGGACAGGCAGCCTTGGAGCCAACCGTGAGAACACAGGCACAGAGGTCAGGGTCACCGGCGTCTGTGGGGGGGGGTTGGGTCAGTGGATGGGGGCAGGGAATGGAGAGCCACAGCTGACTGGCCTGTGCTCTCCAAGGCACTAGGGAGCCATTGCACATTCCTGAGCAGAAAGTGATTAACAAAGGCCACGCATGCAATAGGAGACGGGTGGACTGTGTGTGGGGGGGGCGGGTGGGGCGGGGGGGTAGATGGGAAGGCAGAGGAAGAGGCATGGGTGCACAAATGGGCACAGCCCAGACCCCCCCCCCACCACCGCGCCGTGCCTGGCGACCTGAGCGGTGGTGTGGCGCGGCCGGGTCTACTTCTGAGCCGCCAGGATGGAGAGCGACTGGTTGAGCTTTACCATGGCGATAATGAGGAGGCCGCCGGTCAGCAGGAAGGTGGGCCAGAAGAGCGAGAAGAGGAGGGTCTGCGGCCCGTAGAGGCGCCGGTACAGGACTCTGGTCTCGTTCCCCCGCGGGGCCGCGAAGCAGCGGAAAGCCCGGTGCTCGTGGAATCTGCCTCTGACCCTCTCCACGTCGGCCCGGGCCAGCTGGTAGTTGTCCAGGCCGCCCGGGATGTAGGAGCACTGTGGGGAGAGCAAGAGCGCAGTGGGCCGGGGTCCCTGTCTCTTAGGCCCTCGGGACGAGTGGCTGTCAGGGCGAAGAGCAGGGCCCGCTCTCAGCCGGGCCCCTGGTGGGAGTCGGACCTGGGTGAAGGTGGTGGGCTGTGCATGGCACAGTTCCAGGGGGCGCCTTCACCGTGTCACTTGTGAGCGTGGCGGCCCCCGAGCTGCTTGCGGGGCACGCTGACACCTGGCGCCAGGGGCCCAGCCGGAGTCCCGGCTCTGCCTCCATTGCTGTAGAACTTCAGACAGATCACTTACCCTGTCTGAGCCTTGACGGCCTCATCTCTTAAATTCATCACAAGCAGTACCTCTTTCAGAGGATGTTATTCCAGAAGGACTTCAAGCTTAACTGTCAGATGAGACCAATGAGTGGCAGTGAGTGACACAGGCCCAGCGGGCTCTGTACGTGGATTCAGGGCAGAGGTCAAGTTCAGGGCTCGTGCAGGGAAGGCCCGCGAGGGGTGTGGGTGAGGGAACGAGATGGCAGGTGCCAGCCTGCCTCCGTGCCAGGGAGAGCGGTCAGGGAGCGGTGCGGCCTGGTGCAGTGGAGACAGCCGACGAGTCCAGACCGGCGGTCACCATCCATCTGGACACTGGACACCAGGGGATCCAGAAGACCTTTATAGCCAGGCCTCTGACATTTCACGAGAAGCCAGAAAACCAGATTTTAATGTGAACGCTCACATTTTTAAAAATATTGGCAAAAGTTCACATTGAAAAGCCTCTGCGGCCTAACCCGGCGTGAGCCAAACAAAAGATGCTGGCAAGCCGCTCTCCGACACCGGAACTGAAAGGATGGGTTGGGGTGCGCGGAGAAAAGCTTTGTGCAGGCAGAACACAGGGCACATTTAATTCTGACACTGATTGTTGCCCTTCGGAGCCCCTGGCCTCGACAGATGAGGTCCCCCCGGAGAGCTCTGCAGGGGAGCCCAAGGAGGAAGTCTGTAAGTGCCATCCCTACCCTCCCAACCCCAGCCCCTCCAGCAGCCCCCCTGGAGGGCTAGCCCTCTAAATCACTGATACTGGGGACCAGCAATCAGGTGATTCTTTCATATCCAGAAGTTTGAGACCACTGGACTAGATCACATTATGTCCAACCAAACTGTGTAAACTACTGAGCCAGCTTCTCCCCAGGCCTCAGCTACTCCCTGGGTTTGAATGAGGCCCCTCCCCCAAAGCTGCCTGTCCTGACAGAGCTCAGCCCAGCAGAACAAAGGGTGGTTGCATCACAATTCTGACAGCCTGGGAAGGGAGGGAGCTGCACCCAGAAGTAGGTCACCAGCCAGCCAGAGAGCAGCTGAGGCTGGGGAGAAGCTGGCTCCTGAGGAACCCAGCATGCAGAGTTGTTGGGCACTGCAGGGTCTCATTGCAGGTGGATTCAGAATCCTGAGCCGAGAGGGGCAAGCCCAAGCCTCCCCTGTGCCTCTGACTATGACCTTGGGTAACCTCTCGCCCACTGAGCAACACGTGTGGCTAAGAAGCCAGTCAGGCCTGTGTTCAACTACCAATTCCAAACTGTGTGACCGTGGCAAGTGCCATAACTTCTCTGAGCCTTGTGACATGGGTTTGTGAGGGGCCTGCCTGGTTGAAGCGTCGTGTGGATTAAAAGAGATGATGCATGTAAACGCTACGCACAGAGCCCAGCGCACAGTAAGTGCTCAGTAAATGGGAGATACTGTTATTGTTAATCGTGATGTGACTTAATAGCTCCTTCTCTCCCTTCTTGAAGAGGACCCTTTCACACGACACCCAGCTGGCCTGGCGCACCGGCCCCCTGCAGCCCAGAGCTGAGCAGAAGTAGAGCGGCAGCTGGCCCACTGCCCCAGCCTAGTGACAGAAGCACAAAGGTACTTCCATTGTCCCACCCGCGCAGCCGCCTGCCATCAGCACTGTCCCTGGCGATGCCCAGGTGCGGCGGGAGGGAAGGCGGAGCGGCCGGTGGCTGCCAGCCAGCGCCGCCCTTCCTGGGCCAGACACGCTGCTGACAGCTCGTCTCGGGGGTGACCTGGCCTCTGTCTCCTCTGAGCTGGCAACCCTGGCCTCAGGGAGGCGGCCTCCAGGCCAGGCCACTCCCAGTCCCTGTCACACCGGTGATCACGTCTGTCTTTGAAAATGTGCTTCTCGCTCGTTGGGTTAAAGCAGGGGCCAGCGAGTGCCAGGAAGAGGCAGGAGTCCCGGTGGGGGCTGGCGCAGCAGGTTCGGCGGCGCCTCCTCCAGCTGGTGGGGCTGAGTCACTGCGGCGATGATGACAGAACAGTCAGGCGACTTGGCACTGTGCAGACCCCCTTCTCCAAGACCCCCCACCCCCGGCACTGCCAGGGGTCCCACTGTCCCCTCGGCACCCGGCCCCTTCCTGTCCCATCTGCCACCGAAGTCTGACTGCCAGCCTCCATCCTGCTTGAGGTCCGGTCTTCATCCTGGGTGTGTGCTGTGGCCCCGCCCCGCTGCCCAGTGACTGACCGACCGGCAGGCTGCTCTGCTCCCTCTGACGGTGCTCCCGGGCCCCGAGCCCTGTAAAGGCTCCAGGCTGCTCCCAGCTGTAATTCCCAACCTCAGAAGGACTTGGAGGGCCCAGAGGCTCTGCGCCCATCCGTCAGTGTGGGAGCCTGGTTTTGTTTAGCCTCCCTCCAAGGGGCGGAGGTGGTTCTCACGCACAGCCAGTGCTGAGGGGACCCCGCTTGTGTGACCACATTTCAATTCCGCAGTTCGCTAGCCCTTGGCAGTGATGACAAGCACACAGCCTGCGCGGTGCCAGAATGTCATTGGCATTTACCTTCTCTACGGTTTTCTTTCAGTCCCCAATGACTGGTGGAAGCTTCTCCTAGGAAATGGCGGACTCGGTTAGGAGGGTTCGGAGTTGCTGCAATCCCCGCTCCCTGTGAAAGCCGATACCCTGAGCATCGTCTGGAGTGAACTGTTCCTCTGATGCACACGCAGAGGAATTCCATCTGCTGTGAGCCCGGGATGGTGAGACACCAGGCCTTGTGGAATCAGAGTTTCTTTAAAAACCGTTTAGCCGGTCGTGACATCAACACCAAGACCAGAAAGCATTGGCCGTTGCTCCGTAGGCAGGATTAACCTCCACCTGTCCCGTGGCTGGACCAGTGTGTGTTTTGGTAAAGCGGTACCTATAGAGAAGCTTAGCCCTTCCCCCAAGTCCCTTCCTTGTGCAGGACTTTGAAAGTGTAACCAAGAACCCCGATCAAACAGAAATGCCTGGCTCCGTGCTTTGTTGAAATGGTGGCTTCCCCATTTCCCTAACTGTGCTATGTGTCTTGGGCTGGAATTCCACACTCCCATCTTTTTTCCTAGCATGTTGTACTTGCTGTATCTCTCGGACATCCTTTGAAGACGGCCTTTTCAGCAAAACAGTTTCAGTGAAGTGTTTTTCTGTAATTTTTTTAAATGCGGGAACTAATCGGTGTAACATGCAGCTTTCCTCATTGAAGTCTTGCCCCCAAAAAACAAAACAACCCCACACACAGCATTTTCATTCCACACTTGGGCAGAGCGGGGGTCTCCTGAGAACACACCTTCATTCACCTCTGCAGCCCGTCCCTGCTGCAGCCCGTCATGTGTCAGGGTCTGCACAGGGCTTGGGGTCCCTGTGTCCGCAGCCCGCCCCTCCAGCCTTGTCCTGTTCCCTGTGCTCGATTTACATGCCCCTCCAGGTGGGTCCAGCACCTGCCTGGCATCTGAAAGCCTAACCCAAATGCCCTTCTGATCCCCTCGCCTGCCTCCCTCCCTCCCTGTAGGCTGGGAAACGTCCCTCCCTCCTTTGACCCCCACAATTTTCTCCAGGCCTCTCTATGGCACCACTCCCTCCCTACTGGGCATTATTTCCCGTATGGGCCTTCTCCTCTTCGATCCAAAGCCCCTAACACAGGACACACCCCATGACTATTGAACGAATGAGCGGGCAAAGGAGCAAATGATTGTGGGCCAACTGGTATTTCCTGTAGGAAGGGCTGCGACGGTGGGTCTAGGGGCGGGAGGGATGCCAGGAGGCAGTGACGAGAACGTATCCCAGTGTTGGCTTGGCTGCAGCCCTGGACCCCTGGGTTCCCCGGGGTGGAGGGTTCATAGGGGTTTCCCTCGGTGGGGTCAGCACTGGGCCTGGCCTCTCATTTGGCTTGCTTTATAGAGTGAGTGACCACTCTTTTTTCGGTATGCTCTCTCTCCACCCGACAGGAAGCTTGGCACATTGTATGCGGTGCCTGACTTCGTAAGAGCAGTTCAGCAAAGGTGGAAACCGAGGCACAGAGGGGCTCAGTCAGCCACCCCAGGTCACACAGCCACTTAGTGGCATAGCAAGAATTCAAACTGAGGTCTGTCTGATCCCAACACAGAAGAGCTAGGTCTGGCTGGACCTCCTGCCAGCCATGGTCCCTGGTCAAGTGGGCTCATCTTTCTCAGCCTCCGCTCTCCAGAGAGGGGAGTGGGAGCCAGGTGGGGACAGGCCCACACACCTGCCAGGGGCAAGGGGACAGGTGCCCACGCCCCCCATTAGTACCTGCTGGTTCTGGTCCCAAGTGTCCTCTGTGTGGTAGAGCACGGCCCAGCGGCCCACGGCGGACACGTTGACCCACAGGCACGGGTACTGGGCCACCTTCTTGCCCTCCAGCTCCTCCTGGTCCCAGATCTTGGCCTCAATCAGGTGGCACATGGATTCCTGGGTCCACACACTGGAGAGAGAGTGCGTGCGCGTGCACACACACACACACACACCACGTTTCAGAATCTGGGTGGCACAGGGCACCCTGGGTGCCCCCTCTCTAGAGCCCCGGGGCTGGGCTGCCCATTGTACTGGGAGCGCCCAGCACTACAGGCGTGTGACCCAGAGTCCCTGGGCCTGGGGGAGGAGACATAGACTCAGAATGTCCATGCTGATGGCCTCTCGGACGGCACTGTCCAGCCACCCCCACAACAAGGGAATCAGGACTTCTGAGGTGGGTGCGGCCCAGGCCCTGGTAGGTTGTAGAAGGAGCTGCCGTGATTCCGATGAGCAGCCGGGCCCTGACCCCGTCTCCTTGCTCCTTCACCTCACAGAGAGTGGAAGAGAAGCTCAGGAAGGTCACGCGACTTTTCCAAAGCCCCATGGGACCTGAATCCTAGTCTGGGCAGCTTCAGAATCTGTGCCCTTTCCCCTAGACAGCGCCGGTGAAGGAGGCTCTGACTCGTGCTGGGTGGGGGGAGCGCTTCGCCTGCAGGCGCCGCGTTGGGGCGCAGGCTGCTTGGAGTGGAACCGCTCCAGTGCTGCTGTACAACGCGGGGAAGGCGCAGGCCCGGGACGGGGAGGCGGACAGACGCATCGGCACATCAGCAGCAAATCCGTTGTGGCTCATCTCCCATCTATCAGGCGAGGGCTGGCAGTCACTGGGATGTGCCAGGAGGCAAGGGTCTGAGCCTTATCCTAAGAAGAGGCTGAGAGAACTGAGGGTGTTTGACCAAATGGAGCACGGATCAGGGACTTCCCAGCATGCCCTTTAAAAGCTCACATGGTTGGCATGTCAGGGAGTAAGGGTATGGAACATTCTCTGAGATTCTAGAACAGAGCTCCAGGGGAGCAGATTTGGGCTCAATGTAGACACTTCCTGCTTATCAGAAAGTGGGCATGCACAGTAAGGTAGTGAGCTCCCCGTCACTTGAGCTATTCAACAGGAGGCTAGATGCCCACTGATCAGGAGGTTTTTGGGGGGAGTCAAACTGTGCAGATGAGCTACAAGATTCTGACTCTCTGATTCCCCCTGGGGTCACACTCGTGCTGGAGCATTTGACCTGACCCTGTGGTGCTTCCTGTGGAAAGGGCCTCCTGTGTCTGTTGCCTACAAGTCCCAGAATTCTAGACCAGCAGGTCCCAGTCCGGCCAACCCTCCCTGCAAGGGAATCCTTGACTCTGAGAATGAGGATCGTCCAGACCTCTCTGCCTGGTGTGGGGGTCAAGGGGAAGGGTGGGAAGAAGTCTGGGGTTCCTCCCACACCAGATCGTTGGTGGGGGGGGGGGGGACTGGAGGCCGGGCAGGCCGGGGGGCTCGGTACCTTTTCTGGTAGAGGGGCAGCACCGTCGTGCCCAGGATGTAGTAGGCGATGACGGCGCACACCACCATGGCCACGCCCAGGCAGAGGGCTCGCGTCTCCCCCCGCTTCTGGGCCATCACCAGCTTCTTCCCCATGTCCACCGGGGACAGCAGTCATTTCTAGGGCCACAGAGACACACACGTAGGATCAGCACAGGGGGCGGTTAGTGCACGGAAGGGAAGACGGGAGAGAGGGGAGGGCGCTCAAAGGTTAATATTGCCTCTATTTCTATATGGAGTTTTGCACCCTCAGGGGGCTTTCTGGACCCTGCGTAAGCCCCCTGCCAGCCCCGCGAGGCGAGTGTTATCACCCTCACTCTACAGGTGAGGACCCGAGCGGCTCAGAGAGGCGAAGTGACTTGCCCAAGGTCACGCCGTGTGCTAGGCTCAGTGATGGCCCCCAGGATGCTCGTGTTCTCGGCCCTGGACTCTGTGACGGTTACTTTACTTGGCAAAGACTTTAAATTACGGAACTTGAGATGGGGCAGTAGACCCTGGATTATCCACGGAGACCCTGCGTGTCCTTACAAGAAGGAGGCAAACAGAGACTAGGACACGGAAGAGGAGCAGGTAGCGTGACCAGGGAGGCAGAGACTGGGGTGACGCCACCCCGGGCCAGGGGTTGACGGCAGCCCCCAGAAGCAGAGGAGGCAGGGGACACAGACTGTCCCCTGGAGCCCCTGCAGGGCGCGCGGCCCTGCTGACTGAGGCTCTAGCACTGCCAGCACCTTGCCGATTGGGCGCTTCTGGCCTCCAGAACTTCGCGCGAGTGGATTTCTGTTGTTTGAGGCACCAGGTATACGGTAGTTTGCTAAGGCAGCACCAGGAAAGTAACGCAGGAGATGAACGAATTCTGCGAGCGCCAGAGGCGGGACATCTGTGCCCTTTCCTCCAGAACCCTTGTCTCAGGAAAACCAGGAGCATTTCACAGTCCTGCCCACCAGTCCCACAGCAAGGCTGGACAGGCCGGGGAGGCGGCTGCGGTCAGGGTCCTGTGAGGGCCACCGCCCTCTTTGCGCGGGGACAGACGGCGTGTAGTGGCCTCAGCAACTGCTGTCTCACCTGGGTGCTCGAGCCACCCCGGCCAAAGCAGGGTGCAGGGAAGTCGCTGGCAGCTTTCTCCCTCCCTCCTCCTCCCAGAAGCAGCCCCTCATTTCCCTCCTGGGACTCTACCTCCCAGTGCAGGCAGGGCCAGCCCTCCCCTGCTGGGTGCCCTGAACACCCGAGGGCGTGACTCATCACCTGTGAGTCACCTGGAGCCGCATGGCTGCCGGCTTCTGTCCCTTGTGTGGGTTTCCCATCTGTCCTGTGAGTCGCCCTGTGGAGTTCAGGTAAATGTCGTTGTCGTTTCTGTTTGTTTAAGGTAACCATAGTTCCTCTCTACGAAAAATGCCGGGGCCACGGGCCCTTTCTCTGAAGTCCCCTGCACTAGAGGGCATTTTAGCGAGAGGTCAGGAAGAACATTGTGTTCCCTGCCAGGTCTTTAAAGTAATAATCACGTTATTTTTTTTAATCCTGAGGATATGCTTATTGATTTTTTTTTTTTTTGAGAGAGAGGAAGGGAGAGAGAAGCAAATGTCGATGTGAAAGAAACATCAATCCCTTGCTTCCCATACACCATCGAACCTGTAACCTAGGTGTGTGCCCTGACTGGGGATCGAACTCCTGACCTTCTGGTATATGGGATGATGCTCCAGCCAAGCCACCCGGCCAGGGCTTAACGTGTTACTTTTTATGAGTTAGTGAGTGTCCAGGGGAGACCTTGGTCCAAGGGGGTTTCCAGCAAAATGCTTTAATTTTCTCCTTAGGCTGCTCTCCTAAGTATTGACTGTTTCAAGGGTCCCCTCAGAGACCCTCTGCCCCTCTCCCCTCACCCCGGCTGTCTCCCCTCCCCGTGGGAAAGCTGGGGGCCAGGCACTGCGGATATAACAACTCTGTCACTCCCTCCCAGATGACTGACAGGGCTGACACCCAGGGACAAGTCTCCCTCTCTCACTGGGGGCACTGACAAGTGGGGTCCCACTACGTTCTAATAGAGATGTCCCAGTGTCAGAACGCTGGCACCTGAAGGCCAGGGCGCTGAGTTAATAGAGTGACCTGGGCCCCAGAGCCCCCCACCTCCCAGCTGACCACCAAGTGCCAGCAGTTCTAGTCCCCAGTGGCAGCAAGGTCAGCCCCTCTGGAGCCCAGAATCCTGGCGCACAGCCCCTCCGGGAAGGAGTGCCCACTGCCCCCTCCCTCCCTCCAGGAGCTCCCTCCTCTCCCCGCCAGCCGTGGAGAAACCCGTCCCCAGTACTCACACTCTCCCCTGCACGCCTGCTGTCTTCAGCAGGCAGACATCTTCCGCCCGCCCGCCCCCTAGCCCACAGCCCAAAAGAGGCCTCCTGAGCTGCAGCAGGAAGCTGGGCTCCCAGCCCGTCTCTGTCTCCGGGGAAGTGGCCTTTGGTCTCCATCTGAGATAAGCCTCCATGCCCAAACATGGTCAAGTCTGAGTCTGAGCTGCCCCAGGGCCCAAACTCCAGAGCAGGTACCCAGCCAAGGAGGACGGAGGAGGACGGGCATTTCCCAGAGTCTCCTGGGAAACAGCTCTCAAACAACAACAGAGAGGAAAACTGGAAGCTGGAAAGGCCATCCTGGTGGATTTGGCAACACTTCTTCACTCGGTCCCTCTGAGCTGGCTGAGGCGCGGGGATGAGACATGGTTTTCCTTTTGTTGACATGTGGGAGGGAGAAGGAGTTGAAGCTGGAGGGGGGGGGGCTGGCATTCCCCACCCCCACCCCCGCCCCCGCTGGAGCAGCTGGACCCTCCTGCCTTTGGCACTTGCGCACTGTGTGGCCCGGGCAAGCCCTGGCCCCTCTCCAAGCCTCAGTTTCTCATCTGTGCTATGGGGGTTTTCAAACCTTACTTCGTTCAGGGTAGTGATGAGGATCACAGATGGTGGGGATTGGGGGCCGGGAAAAAGAAACTTCCATTTCAAAGACCAACCGGGCAGAAGCAGGGAACAGCCCTGCTCCGCAGCGGCTTCTAGGCAGATGCAGGCCGGCCTGCTTGGTCAGGGGGCCTCCCGAAATCTGGTTTGGAGCCGTGGCAGGGATTCGTCCCTACCAGCGAGACAAGTGAGCATCGGCATTTGCAGGCAAAACCATGCTTCTAGATTTCTCCATTTCCTCATCTGCAAAGTGGTTGTTGTAAGGATGAAAAATCAGCAAAAAACACAAACCCGATACTTTGGGCCTTCCCTAGCTATCAGGCATGATGTCTCCACTCCTCACCTTACCCAGTGCCGGGGTAAAGAGCTGAGTGTGAGCCTTGGCGCCCTGGAGGAACTGGTCCATGCTGCCTCCCTCCGAGGGCTGGAGCCAGGTTCAAAGCTGGCCCTTCCAAATGGCAAAGCCCAGGCTGTCGCTGCTGAGCTGGGCCCGGCTCTGAGACATAAAAGCTCAGCTCCGCTATGCAGTCACCTGCCACCTGAGGTTCTGGGGGTCACCCTGAGTGACCCCAGTCCCCAGGGAGGTGGATGCAACCCAGCCGTGCCTGACAGATGAGTCCTGCCTCCTCCCTCACTCTTGCCTCAGCCGCTGTCAGGCAGCCAGCCCAGCGGACCATGAAATGACACTCTCCAGTAGGAAGTCCCCTTGCCCCCAACCCTTCACTGATTAAATCATATTAACAGGAGAGTAAATTGTCCGTTTAATGGACATCATAGCAAAGGAGGTCTCTTAAGGCCTTAGACCTCGCAGGCAGATTGACAATGAGGGACCGAGGGCCTGAAATGAATCCCCGGAGCAGTGGTTTTCCAAGGGTGGTTCTTGGTCCGTTCAGGAGCTGGAGAGTTCTCCCGGGCCCATGAAGTAGAGCAAAGAGCCAGTCCTTCCTCCCGCTCCCTGGGAGGGTGCACGGGGCCACAGAAGGCCCTTGGGAGTGTGCCCAGAGGGCTGCTTGCTCGTGATCCACTAACGAGTTAGTGTGGGTTACACGTTTGGAACTTATAAACAAACGTTTGCATTCTTCCCAAGGTCCTGTCCTCTTGGAGGATGGGACGGGGCAGGGAAGGGGGGAGGGGATGCAAGCTCTTCCCCTGCGAAGAATGAGCCCGAGCCCAGCGCTTCGACAGGCCTTGCTTTGGCGGGAACGTGGATGAAGACGCGGTCCCGGCGGCTGTGGGGTTGTGTGCCCGGCGGTTGCAGGGGAGCGGGAGGGACTGATGGTGCCACAACAATAAAGGTTGGTGCTTTGCACTAGCGCAGGGTGCTAACGTTCACAGAACACCTTCCCTGTCCTTCCAACGGCCTCCTAGGGCCCTCAGTGCTGCAGGCTCGCCCTGGTCCATTCAGGAGGGGGTTTGTCCACCCATTGTATAGCGGGGGTAACTGAAGTTCAGAGAGGTCCTTAACCAAACTTCCCAAGGCGAGTCCCTCTGCCCCTCCGAGCCTTAGTTTGTCCATCTGTATAATGGAGATGATTATATAGAGACCCTTGGTGTTTTTCAAGGAATCAGAGATCAAGTAGGGTGGCAGATTGTGTTTTCCAAAAATGGCCACACCAACATGCACCCCCTCCCATGGGTGCGCCTTCCAGTGTGACAGCGACTCCCCTCCATCCAGAGTGGGCATCCGCGCCTTCTCCCCTTTGGCCAGGGTAGAGCTTTGTAACTGCTTTGCTGGTGGAATGTGGTGGAAGCGGTGCCGGGACCCCCAAGGCCGTGTCAGAGATGGGACCCAGCTCGCACCGGGCACTGTCTCTGGGACACCCCCATGGAGCCAGCCTCCTGAGTGTGGAGAAGCCAGGAGGCCTCAGGGAGGTGTTCCAGCCCACAGCCCCTCTCAGTGACCGGCCGGCAGCCAGCAGCCCCCACCACACACATGAGCGAGGAGCCTGCACGTGTCCAGCCTCCAGCCTTCATGTCCCTGCACCGAGGCCATAGACTCACGCACGGAGCAGGGGATGGCCAGCTCCGCTGTGCTCTCTCCCAGTACACACTCTTGGGCGCACACACATGCACACATGCACGCACCGCATTCCTCCGGCCATCCGCACACAGGTCCTCTCGCTTCGGTTCTTTGCCCCAGGTCACTCCCCTGGCAGGTGGCGGGATGGGGCCTGGATGTGAACCTGTGCTTTTAGACTCCGTCGCCCGTCCCTGTGCCCCCCACAGGCTCCCCCAACCGCGGTTTCCCAGAGGACCCGCGTGCCTGCATGACGTCTGCTTCAGTGCTTGACAAACCCTTCTCCCCAGTCTGCAGCCCTGTCTGGACTGTGCACCCACTTATTTATTTAAACCCTTCTGAATCAATATCTATTCTCTGCTGCCACTTGGGATAATAAGTTCCATAAATCAAGTTGACAAGCGTGTCCTGAGCCCTGCGGAGGGTGTTTCACTGGCCGAGTGCCACAGGGAGTGGCTGTGAGTGGCCCTCGGACATTCCCAAACACGTGAGGACCTACTGTGCGGAGGCTCTGACTGTGTCACCGCGCTGAAATGGACCAGGCATGGCCCTTCCCTGTGGGGAAGGAAGGATAGATTTTTTTTTTAACTGAAAAAAAGACACCATGGGGAAAAAAATAAAAAGCTATATTTAAAGGAGAGAGAGTAATAAAGGGCAGAGGAAATCGCAATGAGAGATTGTTCAGTAGAGTTGAAACCACAAAATCAGGACAATTAAGTGTCAACATTTGGATCAAATGGCAAGATGGGGCTTGAGGAAGAGCAGGACGAGGCTGCTCCCTGTGAGCGGAGGGATACCTCGCTCCCTTCTCCTGCAATTCTTGGAGCTGTGTTTTCCCTTCGCCTCATTTTTCTTCCTTCACAACGAGGTATTTTAGCCTGCTGTATCACTAACATAATTGTAAGCAGCTTGAAATTCTCCCTTGAAACGAGGAGAAACATAAATAAGTGAAGAGTGCTGCTGTCCACCTGTGCGATAAGGTCATCGCTTCTGTCTTTTCCTCCTGCAAAATCCTCCCAGCTCATTGTAGAAAAGGGAGGCCGCAGAGGAGGGGACAGAGAGAACCCCAGCCCTTGGAGGAACTTGCTGGTGGGGGCGGGGTGTAGGAGCGAGTATCCTTCCCAGCACTCATAAGAGGACACGGGCTTCTCTCCCTCCAGTGGACACAGCCCTCGGCCTGCTGGTGGGCTCTCCCCTTCCTAGGGACTCAGTCCTGGGGTCCTCGCCTCACCTTCTGTCCCCTTGGGCATGCTCCCTGCCTCCTCGGCCAGGTCAGTGCGTTGATGTAACACCCTCAGAACACAGTGTGCGGCTCCTCCCAAGCAATTCCTCTGTCTGCAATTTCACATGTATTCATGCGCCTCCTCCACTCACTGGGCTGCCCACTGGAGGGCCAGCTCCCCAGTATCTGGGGCAAGAAACTGTTCCGTGTCACAGGACTCACACCTGAAGGAGTAAACGGAGAATCTTGGGTGTTAGTTGTTTGGCTTGAGAACAAAAAAAAAATCTCTTGCTTTAAAGAAAGTTTTTTACTACCTTACCCATTTTTAAGTGCATAGTTCAGTGGTGTTAGCTAGATTCTCGTTGTGGTTCAGCAGCTCTCTAGAACTTTTTCACACGGCAAAACTGAAACTTGTTACCCGAGAAACAACTCCCCGCCCCGCCCCCAGCGCGCGCTAGCCACCGCTCCACTTCCTGTCTCTGTGAGCCGGCCTGCCTTAGACACCGCGTGCAGCTGGAACCGAGCGGTGTTCGTTCTGCTGTGTCTGGCTTATTTCACTTGGCCGAATATCCTCAGGGTGCGTTGATGCTGCAGCATGCAGCCAGAGAGAAATCATTTGCTTTTTAATGGAATGGGATATTATAATCATTCTCCCCCACCATAAAACATTTTTAAAAAGTTCGTACAGTATTCCATTATATGGGTAAACCAGAGTACATTTAATCAAAGCTCCATTGTTGACTGTTTAGCCCATGGTGCTTGCTTGCTGGCTCAGTGGAGCTCAGAGTCGCCCTCTGCTGGTCAGAAGGCATCTGTTCCACCTCCACCCTCATCCGCACTTGCCGCTAGCATCATTTCTCAGGCATGAATTGACAGGTCTGAGGGAGACTGGATCTGTAAGGATACAGTTTGGGGACCAGATCCTATGGCTGGACACGAGAGAGCCGTAGAAGTGGAAGATGGCAGCAGTTTTTTTAGCCCAGGCCAAGTCTGATTTGAGCCCTGGAAAGAGAGAGATGCAGAGACACAGGGATAGTGTGTGGGAACCAGAATGAAAGCTGTGCCACTTTGGGGCCCAGGTGAGACGGTGGTTCTTCCCACTTCTGCTCTCGCTGGCTCCGGGGCGATGAGCACTGAGGGCTCCCAGTGACGCCGTGGCCCCCCTGGAAGGCAGGCTGCATCACCACTTTCGGGTGCTGCCGCAGAGGCAGCCCGCAGCAGAGACGGGGCGGGGTGTGCTGGAACCGGCTCCTTCCAGCTCCGTGAGAGCCTTCACCCAGCCACTTGGTCAGGCCTGGGAGCTGGCAGGCGGCCGGGGTGGGAGCATTTATACCATGGAAACCTAATACAAACACTGCAGATCAGCGCTTTCGCTTTTTGGAGAACTGGTTTTCTAACACAGGACGTCAGAGGACACACAGAAATTGGAAGATTTGAAGAGGTTTTAGGAACCACAGACAAAGCTGTGGCCAGGAAGGGGGTGCAGGGAAGCACAGGGACAGTGGACCGCGTGGGGCGGAGAGAGGAGGGACAGAGCTGTGCCCAGTTCCACAACTTGGAGGCGCCGGCCAGTGTGGTCGCCACTGATAGCAGAAGGTGCTTGACTGGGGTGAGCAGAGAGCTAAATTTTTATTTTATCCCACGGTAATTAATTTAAATTAAGTAGCCGCCTTATTGGACAGACATCTCCGAGCCCTGAGCGGCCGCCCATCCCACTGCCGGGCATGTGCTGTGTCACAGCCTGTCTCCAGCATGTCCCGGGGGACTACGACACCCCCACACCTCGGCCGGTGGAGGGACTCGGGTCCACATGAGCCTCAGCTGTGACTCACCCCAGGCCAGGACCCCAGAGGGACAGCGCTCCTTGTGTCTGAGGTGGGCACTTGGGCTGCCCCAGGGCGGGGCTCCCAGCAGCTGCTTCCTGCAGGCAGTTAAAAAGCCAGAAAGCGGCTGTTTAATCCCCTTCGTCACACATTAGTGAAAATGTTGTCTGCCTTCGTAAACAGTCAGATCACTCCACAGAGCTGCAGGTCCTCATTTACTCTCAGCGCAGAGATGGTTAGGAGTTTCCTAGGGCCTTGTCTGGGAGTTAACAGTGTAGATTTGAACCATGTCCGCTCTGGGGGGACAGGACCCCCGGGAAGACTCTGTCTCTAAGGAGGGAACGGTGGTGGAATTCAAGAGCTGATTTTTTTTAAGTCAGCGTTTCTTGAGGGTTTTCTCCGCGCCAGACACTGAGCTCGTCCCTGCACATACCTCGCTGTATTAGTTTCTAGGGCTGCCATGACGAATTGCCACCAAGTGGGTGGCTCAGAGCAACACAAGTCTATTCTCGCAGTTCTGGAGGCCAGGCGGCTCAAGGGTGATGTCCTCTCCGCAGACTCGAGAAGAGGACAGCTCCTCGTGTCTCCCAGCTTTCGGTGGCGGCAGGGGCTCCCATCCCCGCCGCCGTCTTCACACCCCTTCTCCTCTCCTGTCTGGACGTGGACGTGTGTAGGGAGTACGGGGGCGGAGCAGCGTTCGAGCCGCTGCCCTCGTTTTATTTAACTACATAATGACGCAAAGCATCGCAGACCCCACGCGGGTGCGCCTGTGCGTCCTGCCCACGCCCTGACAGGGAAAAGGAAGGCTGGCGCTTCTTTTTTTTTTTTTTTTTAGCTCATCTTCCGGTTTGTACCAATGAAAAGAAAGGCATTTTAATAGGCCCTGTGGGAAGGGAACCGAAGCCGTGTCCCTAGGCTGAGCGCTGCGCCCAGAGGTCAGGGCGGGGTTAATAAGGATGCTATAAATGCAGACTGTGGCTGTGTCTCTGTGGGCAGCGTGCTCTGGTTTTGGAGGAAGGGAGAGAATTAAGTTATGCTGGGAAAAGAGACAGGATTCGAATAAGGATAAAAAGGCAGGATTCGGCGAAGGCTGAATGGACAGCCCGACTCTGTCAGGAGGACGTGGAGGTTGGCTGAGCACAGCTGTGCAGAGCTGCCTGGGGGTGGGGACTGGGGGGTCATGACCCAGGCCCTGGGCCGAGACAAGTTCACTCCCGAGTTGGGCCTCATCGCTGGCCCCTGTGCCCTGTCCGTGGGCTGCCCATGCTGTTCCCCTGGGTGACAGACGGTTATACTCATCAGACTTTCTCTCAAGGCCGACGTGCGTGTTTGCACACCCAGTGACGGTCCTTTAAGAATCTTCCGTGTCCCAGACCCTGACGGGCACTGACACTTCAGAGAAGAACAGAGCTGACTCGGGGCCGTCCCCATGCAGCCGGGCTGGCCCTGTGATCCAGAAATCTGACTTTGGGGCTCCTGCCCCAGGGGGTGATGGAACACGCGTGGGGAAAGCCACTTCTGAGTTCCTTGCAGTGCCGTCTGGTAGAGGACCCTGGAATGAAGCCCCCTGCGGGGAGCATTGTGGAATGGGGGGCCTGCGCCAGCACCTGGCTCTCCCCTTGGCTGGAATGCTGTTCCCTCATCCAGTTCCGTGACGCACTCCTTCCAGTCTCCGCTGCAA
This sequence comes from Micronycteris hirsuta, assembly GCA_004026765.1. Lineage (NCBI taxonomy): Eukaryota > Metazoa > Chordata > Mammalia > Chiroptera > Phyllostomidae > Micronycteris > Micronycteris hirsuta. The sequence continues at coordinate 14,612 of PVJI01010683.1, read as the reverse complement.
TCCCCTGTTCCCCGTGACACCTTCCCGGCCACCCTACTAAGCTCCCCCCACCCCCGTTTGTAGCAGACACCCGCCACCCTCTGCTGCTTTCCCTCCGGGCCCCTCGTGCCGCCTGTTTCGCTTCACCTGTTGGTCTGTCCGCACCATCTCCTACCCACACGCCCACTAGCGTGCAGACGGCACTCACGGCGCATTGTCTGTTTTGTGCACGGCTGCTCCCTGTCGCTAGAGCAGCACCCGGCACTGAGTAGGTGCTCAGGGAAGAGTCACCGGAGGAGTGAGTGCGTGAAGGCGTGGATGGATGGTGGGTGGGTGTGTCTGCGAGGGCGTGGCTGCAGGGGCAGTGGCTGGAGCACCATGCCCTGGGGAGCGGGCCAGGGCTGCACCTGGCTCCTCGCTGGCCGCCGGGGCTCCGCAGGTGGAGGCTGGGCTGGGCGCCTGGGGGCCCCGCTGGCTGGGGCTGGGGCAGGGCTGCCGTGACCCTTTCACACTGATCCCACCTGGCTTTGGCACTCAGCCGGGTCAGTTCCTGCCACAATGAAGCCTTCGTCAACACCCCTACACACCACAAGTCACCGCGCGTCCCCTGCAGCTGTGCTGTTCTCGAAAGGACCCGGGCCTTACGTCAGAGGACACGGACTCACACCCCACCTGTCTGCCCACCTCCCCTCGTGGGCAGGGCTCTTCCCTCCCCTGGGCCTCTGAGCCCTCGTCTGAGAGATGGGAGTGGCGAAGGGCGGCACGGTCTCTAATGCCTGACACGTAGTAGGTGCTCAGCCAGCGTTCCTGGAATGAACGCTGAATGGCGAACTCGGCTCCGGTGCATCTTGTCACGATTCACAGGCGCTGCTGCCTCAGCCGGAGCTACAGGGAACACGGTGGCTGCTGCCGTGTCTTTATTTGGGAGCCAGCGTGGTGGCGTCGGCTGGGGTGACCCGCGCAGACGCTGTCTCGTGGCTTCTCAGAGAGAGGGGACGGGCAGGGAGAAGAGAGAGAGAGGGTTCTCCTGCAAATGATCCCCACTTCTGCTCTTGGTTCGCCTCTCCCTCCTATTTCCCCGCCGTCTGTTCCTCATTATTGGATCCCTAATCCCACGGCCCAGCACGGCCGACCCTCGGGCAGGAAGGGTCCCTGTCGTGGGCACTTCCCCTGTTGTGGGCACTGTCCCGTGCGCTGTGGGACGCTCAGCAGTGTCCCGCACCTCTACACCCTGGGCCCCGGTCACAGCACACGCCCTGCCACGTTGCAACAACCAAACAGGCCTGCAGGCTCCCTGGGAACGACTTTTCCCACGCGGAGAACTGCTGCTCTGGCCCCACCTGGGCCCGTGGCTGGTTTCTTTCGTGTGAACCACTTCAGTGTCCTCGTCACCTCCCCAGGAGCCCCTGGCCTGCCCAGCCTCAGGGCTCACCTCCCTCTCCTGTTCCGTTTCTCTGCACAGCGCTGTCTCCATCTGAGACATCGGCAAGGGGGGCCACATCCTGTGCCTCAGGTCCTCCCAGAGGTTGGGGTCAAGAACTGCTTCGTGGGGATGTGGGGACGAGCGTCGCAGGCCCCGTGCTCCCAGGAAGCCAGGCCTCTGGGCGTTCAGCTCCGCCCTGGTGGGGCCTCCTGCCTGGCTCTGCACTGCAGGGCTGGGACTGGGCTGGGACTAGAGGTCTCTAGGGGGGAAAGAAGGCATTTCTGCCTTTAACACGAAGAACTTGAACTTGAGGCTGCTCAGTATTTCCTGCTGAGAAGACTTTTGCTAAAGATCACAGCTAACTTTGTTTAGAATACCAACCAAGTCCTGGGCTCCATCCTAAACACGCCATGCTGACTGACTCATCACAACCACCCCGTGCGAAGAGCACTATCGTGGTCGCCCGTTTTACAGAGGAGGAAACTGAGGCCCAGAGAGGCTGAGTCATTTGCCCAGATTCACGAAGGATTCTCAGCCAAGTTTGGCCAAACAGTCCACAGAGTAACCATTCAATTCGATCCTCTTTTTTAAAACTAATACCAGAATACACCATAACATCTTTTCAAATGAATATACCTTTTGCCGTAGTAATTCCACTTCTAGGACCTGCGCCTAGGGAGGTGCAAACACCGAGCTCCAGGGCAGAGGTCTCGCCTAGAATGGAGAACACAGCCCGCGTCGCCGTTCCGAAGGGTTAAGTGCGCAGTGGTGTCTGCGGGGAAGAGGAGCTGTTGGTAGTGGCATCGAGCCATAGGTGCCCGTGCAGAATGACACCTGCAGGAAAAAACATCCAGGAAAACGCACGGGGATAAACCACAATTTTCTCTGAACGGCGGGATTCCTAATGATTTTCAGTTTCTTCTCTTTGCTGGTCTGCAGTCTCCAATTTTCCTGCACGGAACATGTACTACATTTGTAATGAGAAGGAAACCCAATGAAAGTTATTGGATAAAAGAATAAACAGATGTAAATCATTCTCTCCTGAGGAATTAGTGAGCAGGTTCCTCCCCGACAACCTGGGCCAGGGCTGCTTTGCCGGAAACTTCCTTTGTCTCCCAGGGACCCCTCTCGCCAATGGGGAGGTGGCGCAGGTGTCACAGGAGGACAGAGCGTGAGGTCAGGGTGCACGTTTGCCCGCTTCCCTCTCTGAGGTCACCTGGACAGGAGGTCACTTCCAAGGTGTCCGGCTCTCCGCACCCTGTTGCTTCCCGGGTTCTGGTGATTCCCCTCCCCGGTGTGGTGGGGGGGGGGTAGAAGTTCTACCCCTCCGCCCTGGTCCCTGACCCTCCCTCGTGTTTTCCTTACCTGTCCCCCCTCCCCGCCAACTCTGCTATCATCAGTCCTCCTGGGAATAAACCCTCCCCAAATTCCCCGCCTGCCGCGAGGCACCTGTTTCCAGGTGAGGGTCTGGCAGATACGTTTACCTCGTGGCTTTTTCTTTCTTCAGTCCCAGTTTCCTAAAATCAAATGATTCTCAACTTGACCTTGTATCCTGCTCTCCAGTCTTGCCTACTGGACGTCTTCCTTTGGACCACCAGGGGACTCCTGAAACTCATCAGGCCCATCACGGGCCGTTGAGTTTATTCCCAAACTGAATTCTCTCTTGTTTTCTGTGAGCACCGCCTTTCACTCCCACCCACTGCAAACCCAGAAGCATCGCTGCCTGCCCCCGTCATTGCTCACATCCTGTCCGTGCCCAAAGCCTGTGCAAGCAACCCAACCACATCATTTTCAAACAACTCCTTCCCACCCTTGTTCCAGCCCCCCCCCCACCCATCCAGGCCTCCTGATGCTTCCTGTTGCCCCCTGTCCCCTCCCTGTCAGCCCTCCACCCTCGATCTGTGTTCTGTGTGACTTCTAGCAAAGGGCCATCGAAGTAGTTCAGACCCTGTCCACTCCCAAACCAGTGCCAGTGGACCACGCCCCAAGTCCTCAGGCTTACATCCTCAGGGCAGGCACAAGTGGTTCCTCAGTGACTGGGGGCGGGGCTCCGCAGGGCGGCCATGGTGTGAGTGAAGGGGAGGCAGGGGCCAGAGGAGGCAGGCTCCAGGGCCGGTCTCTGCAAAGACCGACCACAGCCTGTCCCCGGGAGGGAGTGGGGTCAGGACCCCAGGGAGGTTTGGCAGTTCCACAGCGGAGGCGGAGCTGCAGACCACGGCAGGACCACACCGCGATGTCATCGACCTTGGAGGCGGCGAGGCGAGGAGCTAAGTCGGGTGGGGAGAGAAATAAACGGCCAGCCTCCCTCCCTGCCCAGTACCGTCGGCCTGCCTGGCCACCCCCACCTTGGAGGCCGCCCTTGGAAGCCAGAGGGAGACAGACCGAGCTCTGGGCTTGCATGCGATTCTGCTATGACTGAACCGACGTGGCCAGGCCAGGCCGGGTTTTCTGCTCCAAGCAGGCGTGGAGCTGGAGCGAGAAGTTGCACGGAGTTCTAGAAGAGAGAGTCACTCGCTCGCCTCTCTGAGTTGTGCTCTCCTTACACGCGCACTTGTGCACATGCCCATGCTCAGCAGGTGTGATTTCATTGAACGAGAGAGACCGTGGGCGCCGTCACTTCGACTGAGGCAGTTCTGAGACTGGCCAGGGTGCGTTCGCCACCACAGGAGACACAGGCCCGAGTGGACCACGGCTGGTGGCCGCCCTGCAGCTAACCCTCCCGGATCCCCGTGAGAGGGCAGCACCTGTGTGCCTGTTTAGAGGTAGGAAAATGGGGCTCAGAGCGGCTGAGTCACGAGTCCAGATGAGCGGGGGGGTCACAGTTGGAGCCCAGGCGGTCCTGTGCCAAAGCCCACGTGCCTTCCACTCCGCACGGGGCCTGCCCTGCCCGGTCGGTCCAGCAGCCCGGCGCCCCCTCCCTGCCTGCTTTGTTCCCCCTTCTCTGCCAGCAGAAAAATAAATAATTCCAGGTATGAAATTGGAAATGTTCTAGTAACCGCATTAAAAAGTAAATGGAAACAGGTGAAATCAGTTTTAATACTGATTGAATAATACTGATAGTATGTGTTATTTAAGCCAATATATCCAAAATCGTATCATTCAACATGTAGTCAATAGAAGACAGTTATTCATGAGACATCATACATTTTTCCCTTGCTGTTAAGTCTTTGAAATCGGTGACCATTGAACCCCCGAAGCTAATCCCGGTTTGGACTAGCCACCCTTACCTGGGGGGGCTGCCTTTTGGGCGAGGGAAGCCAGGGCTGAGGGGCAGGCCCTGCCAGACCTGGTCGCGGGCACGCTGCCATCTAGTGGACAGAGGCTCCTGGGACAGTCGCCACCAACAAAACTGGGTCCTTCCTTGAGCAACCCGGCAGGCAGGTTCAGGGTTAGCTCCCCAAAGGGGAGAACTTGTGGGGAGGGGGTTGAGTTGCTGAGGTGGGCCCCCCCCCGAGAAAACTCAAGACACGCTATTAGCAAGCTTTGATTCATTCTTGTTTCCTAGCCACATGGAAGCCTTAGCAGAAAATGGCACTGTCCTTCAGAAAGGCAGCGCTCCCCGCTCTCGGTCCAGGGTCATTGTGTGACGACCCTGTGAGGGCTTCTCCCCAGAAATCCGACAGCTTCTCTCTGAAGCCTCGGTCAAAACTGGGTCTCCTCCAAGGGGTGCCTGTCTCGCTCACGCTGGGTGTGGTTATTCAAGGGTCCCGGGTCCCCCAGGCTTTTTTCCAAAGTGAGTCCTTGACTGGGGGTCTGTAATGAGGGCTGATGGGAGTGCAGACTTCTGGCTGAGGGGCACTTGAAACGCGCTCCGTGTGCCTGAAATGACACACCTGCGCCCCTCGCGGCGGGGGTGCGGAGCCGAGATGGCTTGGCAGGTGGGCATGCGGGGCAGCGGCGTTGGGTCCGTCCTCGGCGTTGTGCTGGGTTTTGTGCCGACGGGGTCGTGGCTGCCGCCTCTAAGGAGATGCAGCTTTCTCAGCGGAGACGTGCAGAACGACCCTCGATAAACAGCGACAAGGAAAGCAAACAGCACGTGAGAGCATGCAAGGACAGCCATGCTTACGTTGCAGCTCGGCGCAGAAAGCAAACCAGAGCTAAAGCGAAGGAGGGAGCGAGACAGGAAGTTGGTCGCGGGCTCGGCCTGCCACCTCCAGTGGTGTGACCACGCCTCAGTCCTGCAGCCTCGCTGGCCCTCAGCTTCATCTCCTCGTGCTAAGCAATGGGAAGTCTTGGCAAGTTATACTGCTAGGGTGGGGAAGGAAGAGCTAGACAGCCAGGGATCCCAGTGATTGGCTCAGGAGGTTTCCTGGCAGTGGGAGGGCAGGGCCCCCTGCCCGCCCCCCCCCCAGCAGGAAGCGGGGACTTAGAGCAGGGAGGGAGGGTGCTCAGCCAAGGAAAGAGGCGGGCTGGGACGTCTGCCTTCTCCGTGCGGGCGGCGCGGTTAGAAACAGTGCCGTTCAGAAGCCAGCCTAACCTGTTGATTTAAAGGCTCTAGAAGTCTTTGGGAAAATCCAGAACGACCGTTCTTGAAGACTGTTGTAGGGAATGCTGGCACTTCCTGATGTCGATGGGAGTTTACACAGCAGACTTCTGTGCCCTAGGACCATTCAGAACTTTCGGTCTTCCGTGATTTTCCCAGAGGGCAGAGAGTACACAGCATCCCCCAGAATTATTTAACTGTGGAACCCTTTGTTTTACAGGGACGTCCCTTGGGAAGGGTTCCAGGGAACACACTTTGAGAAACACTGCTGTAGTCCAACTCTGCTTTTTTAAAAATAGGGAAACTGAGGCCCAGAAGGGACAGGAGGCAAATCCAAGGCTCACAAAGACAGTGGCAGAGCCGAGACTGGAATTTCAGATTTTTGACACCAATGCCCCGCAAGTTTTCTTTACTTTTTCCACTCCTGTTATACTATTGCAGACAGACGGAAAGATCTTCAGAATTATACTGGATAGCCACGCACCACCTCCCGACTTAAGAAATAAAGCATTGCCCACACAGTACAAGCCCCCAGTGTACCCCTCCCCGTGGCCCCCCAGGGGAACCCCTGTGCTGAATTTGGTGGTGTCATTTATAGAAGTTTTGATGAAATTTTCAATAAACCCCATCATCTTAAGGGGATCCCCCTTGGCATCACCCATGGTTTGTAAGTCGAGATGGTCTTAGAATTAAAAACAAAAGGAAAGTATTCACTCGGCCCAGAGGAGCAAAGATTAAAATCCCACCTGGAGGGTCCTCAGGTAACCTCCCTACAGCTCCCAGCGGGTCAGAGAAGTGGTAGGAATCGGTGAACTGTGTCATTCACATGGTTTATTAATTCTGTCAGGTGTGGGGGCGTCTCCTGCTTCATTCCGTGTGAGACATTCATGGCATAAATTCACTGTACCTCCTCCCCCCCACCCGCAGGCCAGATGGGGAGCCGGGTGTATATAAATGTTTAATTGTGGAACAGTAAAAATATTTGCTTTCAGTAGCTGGAAGCTACCGAACGGAGGTAGGGCTGTCTGCTAGAGTCGCCAGACTTCATTCTAATGAGAACGGAAATAAAGGCTGATTAAATCAAATTCCCCATAGTGTAGAGCCACTTAAATAAATGTTTCATATTGTTTGCCTGATGCTCTTAAAATGTAACAGCTGCTTATGTAACCATTACGCTGGACATAAATCATTCATTGCCGTCACTGCTGTCAGAGCAACACTCGGCTCCTTTTCTTCCACTGCTGACATTTTCATCATGAGGGGGCTTTTCGGACGGGCCGTTTGGGTGCCCCCTTTTCATCCCCGTGCTGGGCAGGAGAAGCGGGGTGCGGAGGGAAAGGCAGGCATGGAGGCAAAATTGATCTAGGGCCTGCACTGTGGGTGTGCCCTGACGCCGGCATGTTCATATTGCATCCTCACCACAAGGTGGCGATACTGTTCCCATTTTGCAGATGGGGTACCCAGGCCTATGGAAATGAGGCAGCCTGGCCAGGGCTCCGAGTGAGTAGCAGGGTCTGCATGTGAACCCGGGTCTGTCCGAGCCTCAGCACATCAGACAAGCTGTCTGAGGACGAGACTCCACACCCCACACACCTCATGCCTGTGGCAGTGATGAGACCAAGGCCAGGGCGGGACCTGGAACCTGGGAATCCTTTGGGCCAGGGCTGGGTGACGATCAGGACCCCAACTCCTGGGTCAGCAGCCTAGTCCAGACCCTCGTCATCTCTCGCCTGGCCACAGCAGCAGCCTCCTCCGGCCTCCCTGCCTCCATCCTCGCCCCTCAGTCCATCACTCACTCGGTAGCCTGTGTCGTCTCTGAAACGTGTACATCAGCTCACGCCATTCTCCCGTGTAGAAGCCTCCAATGGCTCCCACCACCCTTAGAAAAAAGTCCAGGCCCAGGAGGTCTTGTGTGGGATGACGTCTGCCAGCTTTGGCTTGTCCTTCCCGCCCCCTCTCCTCTGTGGGACACCTGGGCTTTTTTCTGGCTCGGATCCTGAGCTCACACCCACCTCAGGACCTTTGTACATGCTAGAACCCTCCTCCCCCTGGCCTTCTCGTGGCTGACCCCAGCCTGTTATTCAGACCTCAGCGCAGAGTCACCAACCCAGAAAGCCCCCCCGGGTCCTCGTGGACGCCCTTCCTTGTGTCGCTCTGGTTCCTTGACCTGGCAGCTCTGGTCACCACCCCCGTTTCTTAGCTGGCTTGTCTGTTCTGCTTCCCTGGAATGGAAGCACCGTGACAGACACCTGGGCTGCTCCCCACCGCGTCCCCAGGCCTGGGATAGTGTCTGTCACACAACCCGCACCCACTAAACAGGAACCAAATCAATAAATTAGGCTTGGCACCTCCATCCCCCCTGCCTCCAGACTGGGCTAACCCTAACCTGGCATCCAGAAAGTGCTAATTTAATTCTGAAAGTCACTTGCCAACTCTGTCTTCCTCAGTGAAGAGGCTGAGAGGATCTAAATTGCTTCACATTAAAAAAAAAAAAAAAGAAAGAAAGAAAGAAAGAAAGTCCTGGCTGGTGTAGCTCAGTGGATTGAGCGCGGGCTGGGAACCAAAGGGTCCCAGTTCGATTCCCAGTCAGGGCACATGCCTTGGTTGTGGGCCAGGTTCCCAGTGAGGACCATGTGATAGGCAACCATACATTGCTGTTTCTCTCCCTTTCTTTCTCCCTTCCCCTCTCTCTCTAAAAATAAATAAATAAAATCTTTTAAAAAAATAAAAAGAAAAAAAGAAAAGCAGTAAATCTAGGAGTGGGAGGAGGCTGGGAAGATGGGGTGGAGCCGGAGAGAAGGGCCGGGACAGTGCAGGCCTCCCCACGAAACCCACGGCAGAGTCCGCACTGCTCACCCGTGCTGCTGGACACGGCATGTGCTTGACTTTGTCTTGCTTTCCATGAAAACAGTATCCCCGACTGACTGAATTTAGCAGCAAGGAGCATCCTATCTAACTTGAAATTGCTTTAAGCCCTGATGTTATTGCCTTATGGAGTAAGGGGTTGGGTGGAGGCCGTTTTAGGGCCATTAATTCCGCAGCTTCATCACATCAGGGCTCTGGCACAGCTTCTAGGGCCCTGCCCGCTGTCCCATCCGTAGTCACAGGGTGGCGGCCTCCGTCCCAGCCTCGCCCACGCAACACTGCCTGGACTAGGACCGGAGGGAGGTGTGTGCGTCCCTAACCTCCCACCTTTAAACGCAGAGCCGCACCTCCCCCTTCTGAGTGCCCCCCATCAGTTTTGATTGTGTTCCTGCCCGCTGGGAGGGTGGGAAAGTAGGTCAAGGGGGCGGGGATGGCTGTCGAGGGAGCAGCCTGTCACAGGGCAGCCCCGGGGGTTAGCCGTCCTCCCCCTCTGGTGACAAGGCAGCGGTGGGGGGTGAGCATGGCAGGGGGCTCCTCTGCTGGACCCCAGCCACAGGTGCCACCTCTCGTCCACTCAGGGACGGAGTCTTGGGGCGAGAAGGAAATGGAGGGGGACTCCCCTCTGCCTGGGTCCCTCCACCGATGGGGAGCTTGTTACTTCCGGTCACCACCCTTTCCTGTCCTTGAAGTACTAGGAAGCTCCTTCCATGGAGCCCAAGGCGCTATGCTGGCGACCCCCTTTCCTTGCTCCCGTCTCGCCGCACGCGTCTTCCTCCAGCCGATTTGCCACGTCGGCTATGGAAGGGAATGTTTTTAAAATGCAGGGCTGTGCTGGCTACGCCACTTGGCTTCTAAAGGCCTTCAGTGAACCCCCGTGTCTGTAGGACAGAAATCCGACTTCACAACACGGTACGGGAGGCATGTCACTGTGCAGCTCCTGCCGCCCCCCTTCTTCCTTTTCTTCTCCTCCTAGCACGTGTTCTTATACCCTAGGTAACAGCATATCAAAGTGCTTGTTATTGCCTCCCTGAAGTGCTTTTATTCAAGTGGTTCTTTTTGCCCAGCATTCTCTTCCACTGGCTCTGGTTGGCACACTCCTACACACCCTTCAAAGCCCTATTCATTTGTCCCCTCCAGGATAACTATTCCACCTGAAGGAGATTACACTGTTACTTCCTTCGCTCCTACCATACCCTGTGTGGCTCATGCAACACTTGTTATTGTCTGGTGTTTGGCGACTTTCCAAAATGCTCGCCTCTATCTGAGGCCTGCAAAGTCCTATTAGGCAAGCGCCTTTGCAGCCCTGGGCCCAAGCGCCGCTCTGTAAGTGCTCGTCTGCACCAAAGGCTCGCGCTGGGAGCCCCGACTCCTGTCAGGAACCAGTGGGGGGCTGAGCCGGAAGAGAGTGGCAGTGGGGACTGTGGGAGATGCTGTGCAGCTTCCGGTTTATAAGGAGCGACTCAGCGGTGGTCGCGGGGCCGTTCTCACTGCCACTGGTGGTGTGTTATTATTGGATCTCGGCCCCTCCTTTAACTGACGTCTTCCCTGGTCCCAAAGGGGAGGGCCCAGCCTGCCTCCTGCTTCCCAGGATTTGCTGACGTCCAGGCAGAACCCTGTCCCACTCGTGGGGGGACAGGAAAGGGGCCCTGTCCCTGCAGGTCCCTCTCCCCCTGCAGGGCAGCCTCCTGTCTCATTCCGCCAACAGATGCCGGCAAAGCAAGTTTGGCCTCTGGCCTCCCAATTAGAGGAGCCGATTCCAATTGGGGGACCTGCAGAAAGTGGCCTCGTTTTACAGGCACCCGGGCTGTGAACTGAAGAGAGAATTTATGTTTACAAGTGTGACAGAAACTGGCCGGCCCCACTGCTCAGCTCCCCAGGCTGACCACTGCCGGGCACAGGGCCACTGCCTGTCACCCGCTGCCGGCTTTTCCATTTATTCCACAGCTGTTCGTAGAGTGAGTGAGGAGCGTGACCCACTCCTACTCCCTGAGTTCAGTGGCAGGAGAAATATCCGCCAGTCCAGTGGGCCTGCTCAGAGCCCAGGGCCCGGCGGTCCAAGCCCCCGGGGCCCTGTAAGTTCAAGGCTCTGGTATTTGGGGTCCATGGGGGCACCGAGTCTCTGCTGAAGCTGGGCTCCTCAGAGCTGATTTATGGGGACCCAGGTCCCTGCTGTTGCTAGTATGAGTCACAGGTCCAGCGACGAGGAACCGTAAGAGATTTTACACACACACACACACACACCCATATGTATGTGTGTGTGTGCGCTGAGAGAGAGAGAGAATGGTAGATAGAGTATTGCTACATATAAGAGGAGATTTATTAGAGGAATTGGCTCACATATCAGAGAAGCCAAGAAGTCCCTCCATCTGCCACCTGTAGACGGAGACCCAGGAGAGTGGTGATGTGAGTCCAAGTCCAAGACCTAAGAATCGGGGCCAGCGGCATTCGTGCCCATGAGGCTGAAAGCCCAAGAACTGGGAGCACCAGGCAGGAGGAGCAGGTGTCTCATCTCAAGCAAACAGAGCAAATTCGCCCTCCGTCTGCCTTTTTCTTCTCTTCTGGCCCGGAGCAGACTGGAGGGTGCCCACTCTGTCCTCAGTGGGCCAATGCAAATGCTAATCTCTCCCCGAAACACCCTCGCAGACACGCCAGGAAATGATGTTCTTTCTGCTGCCTGGCCACCCTCCTTAGCTCAGTGGCCCATGAAACGCACCATCACACCCACCACGGCTCCGCCCCCCACCCTGCGGGGCCCCGGCTCAGCATCCTCCTGGACTTCAGGAGGTCAGCCTCTGCTCTCTCCCTTTTCTCCCCAGCAGCCCCTGCTCCTGGCCTCACCTGCCCCACGGGAACCCCAGCTGCCTTCCTAGAGGCCAAGGCCCCGAGGGAAGGTTCCGTCTCTCCGTGGTTTTGTTTGGCCTCCACAGTGTTTTGTTTCATTTTAGTTTTTTCTTTCTTCAAATTAAGACATTTTTTAAAAGCTGAGGTTTTCGTGGATAAATGCAGGCTGCTGGGTTCTCTTTGAAAGTAGGCCAACCTGGCCGTTCTGGGTCTGTGTGGAAAGGACTGGACGGAACTAAAGATCAGGGTTTTTCCGTGAGACCTGAGCTTCCAGCAGCCGAAGGACCACTCCTCCTGTCCAGCCCCCAAGCTCCCCTGCACTCATTTTTATCCTCTCAGAAGCTGGCAAGTGTTTGTGGAGGAAATTGGATGGCAGGGGGTCGCCCTAAGGTGCCCTTGGGATCAGGCAGCGAGTCACCATTCGCAGGGACCCCTAGAAGCCCACAAAGCTCTTTACCTGCATTCGGCTGTTAGGTCCTTACCCCAGCCCGATGAGGACGGAATCCATCTCCCCGTTTTACAGACAGGAAAACTGCGTAGTGAGGGAGACGGACATTATCAAATATAAATGAGGTGGATTCTCCCTAGATTTACGATGGTATACAACGAAGGAAATGGGGCTGATCCAGAGAATCGGAGAATATTTCTTTAAAAAGGTGACCTCTGCGCTGAGATCCGAATAATGAATGGTAAGTGTTAAGTGGGAGACGAACAGGCAGAAGGGGAAAACTCTCCATGGCTGTCCCCTCAGGCGCACAGTTCGGGCCGCTGGGGGAGCCACAGAAGGAATGACCGTGACCCGGTACTGCGTCTGTCCAATTAAACCGGCAGGACCCGGTACCAGAGCTGTTACAAGCTCCCTGGATGAACCGTTGAGCCGGAGCGAAAACCCAGCCCAAGCTTGTGCGCTCGCCGGCAGCAGCCAGGAGTGGTTATGGGTAAGCGTGGACGCTCAGTAACAGTGAGCAGGTGTGATCAGCCAGCATCCCCGTCATCATGGCCGCCTTTGCCTCCTCCAGGTAGCTCGGGAGCTGAGGTCCAATTTCCAAGGCAAGTCGCCTCTGTTGGGGGCTTACTGTAACATAAATGCGCCACAGTGTTGCACTTAACATTTAAAACCCCCAAGAGGCAGGAAGGTTGTTACTATTTTACAGACGAGGAATTGGGAGGCTCAGAGTCTCCCAGCTCATCAAGGGCAGCCTTGGGACCCCCTCCCAGGACCACACTCTTCCTCAGCCTCTGCATCTCCCTCTGCCCAGAAGCGCCCCCTGCTGGCCTCAGCTCTCACTTCCCAGCCTGGGCTCCTTGCCTGGGGCTGCGTCACTTTGTCGGGACTCAGAGGGGCTTCCGAGCATGGTGCCCGCCTTGTGCAGGGCAGTGCCATGGCCACGGGCAAAGCCTGGGTTCAAATCCCACTCTACGGTTCACTGGCTGTGGGACCTCAAACTCTTGGTGGAATTTCTTTGAGTCTCAGTTTTTACCTTCTGTAGCAGGGGACAATATTATACCTCCTTCCTCCTAAGTTTGCGGTGAGGACTGGATAACTGAATATATATGTACAAATATATGTACTTAGAATGTATATATTCTAGCACGTGCATCAGAATATCAGTGTTCAGTCGACATCAGGTACTATCAACCTTATCCCAAACCCCGAGGCACCGGACAGGGTGCTGTCATAGCAGGCCCCTCCCCAAGTGCCCAGGACGGGCCATTTGAGGAGGGCTCCGGAATTCCGGCCCAGGTAGGATGCGCGCCGGGGGTGCTCGTGCAGGAAGCCGCTGTTTTGGGTCAGCCTCTGTGGACAGGAGGGGCAGCGCCAGGGACCAGGACTGGCCAGGAAGGTGAAGGCCATGCAGCCTTCTGGATGGAAGGGCGTGTTCAGCTCCCGTCAGCCTTGGACGCTGCTGGTGTGAGCCTGTCTGAGCTGCAGTGCAAGTGGCCAGGGTCCTTCTTAGATAATTCCCCCGTGCCCTGGCCTGAGACCCACAGGGCCCCTGGCTGTGGCCAGTACCACCAGTGACCAGCAGAGGGCGGCCTAGGCCACCAGCTGGCTGGCTTCTGCCACCAGCTCTTCTTCCAATGGAGGCTTTACTAGGAAGTTCAGCCTCTTGGTCTCAGTGTCTTACTCGTCTTCCCTGCAGGCTGGGAACGTTCTAGATGCTCCTCACGGGCAGGAGGCACCCTGCCTCCCTCATGTCAATCCCCTAAGGTCTGGGTCTTTCTGGATTCCGTTAGCTGGTGTGGAGGTTTCCTGGCAAACCAGAGCACATGCTTGAGCTCCTGTCCCAGAGCAGAGGGTCCCAGTGTCTGTGGGCCTGACGGCTCACCCCACAGAGTCCCAGCGTCCTCCTCGCTTGTGACGCGGGGCTGCTTGTTTAGGCTGGTTCGGTAGGCTCACTCTGCGCCAGGCGCGGAGCTCCGCCCTGGACATTCTCTGCCAGGAGGAGGAAGTGCAACACGGTGCTGAAGGTCAGCGCTCCACTCACTCCTGTGCGACCCCGCTGCCCCCGTGGGATCCGGGGCTTGGGAAAGAGCATTGCTGCTCCTCCTGACCTGCTCTGCAGAGACCCCCAGAGGCCAATTTCCCTGCCTTCCCTGCATTACCTTCCTGTCTCCACCCTTCCCCCAGGGAACCCCTCACTGCCTGAGCACCCGCCCCCACCCCCAGGGCCTGCCGGCTGCCTCCACCTCCCGGGGACCACCAACACCTTGTGCCTGCCTGCCCACCACACACCCCTTCAGTGCCCAAGGCCCCGCCTGCCTCCTCTCTGTTCATGTCACATGCAAGTGCAGCTCCAGATACACTGCAAGGTTCTGGAACGCCCAGGGGGAGGGGGCCAGCATCTGCATTTCTACAATGGTGATGCCGAGACACACAGAGTTAAAGCCCCACCGCTCCAGGCAACCAGGCTGGGAAATGGTATTCCAAAACGATTAATTAGGGCTAGTGAAGGGGGTGGGAGAGCCATTATGTGAACAGGCGGCCATTCAAGGCTGTTCATTTCCAGGAGAGAATTC